>VDFB02297062.1:0-74306 GCA_007258455.2 Sequoia sempervirens | reverse complement strand
GGATGACATGGAGAATATCTAGCACCACACATTTCATAGTGAGCTCCAAGTTGCTCCTAAAGGTCAGCCTCTTATTCTTATAGAATCCTCTCTTAATCCAAAGGAAAACAAAGAAATGATGGCCCAAATTGGGTTTTAGATTTTTGAAGTATCTTCCATGTATATAGCCAATCCGTCTATTTTGTTCTTACTTCTTATAATATATATGCAAAAGACCTTATGATGGGTCAATACTTCATGACTTTGAAGAAATAGCTTTCCCTTGCCACCGAATTTTATTTTCTTGAAAAGTTTGGGAGGTTGCAATATTGAGGGATTTAAAATATCTTTACTTGTAGGTGTTTTTTTGGGGTGTGGGTATGGGTTTACCCAAATAGTACCAATTTATGAAGGATATGCCTTGCCTCATGCAATCCTAAGGTTTAACGTGGCTTAGATTTTTTCTTGAAGAAAAAATATTTACAAATGGTCTACTAAGAATGAAAAAATACCAATGCCCATGTTCCCCTACTTAACCACAACCACTTGATTTGTCTATCAAATTCTGCCCCCTCCTCTGTCCGGAGGGTTCCTGAAGACATTAACATTTATTTCAAATTTTCATATCCTATTTATGTATGCAGCTGGCACCCACTTGGAGTAGCTTAATGGCCGGTGAAGAAAATACACATGGCTCCTATATAAAGTCCATTTATTGTTTTAGAATATACGCATTAGTTCTCCTCATAATTTAGTATAATCATCATTCTAGAGTATCAACATGTTTCTCCTTTTAATATTAACTATTTTCCACTAGTATTTATAGTGACTACTGCTTGACTTAGACTTAAAGTCATGATGTAGGCAATTTCTATGATATTAATCTAATTGGTTTTATGTTATCTTTCCAACTGATGGAGATGAAACAAATAGTCTCATTCATTAATATTATTGCCAATACTTGTGGACTAACAAAACCTCAAATTTGTTGATTTGGTGGCTATTTTAGTTTTTTAGTTTGAAATATTTATATGCATAATTAAGATTATTAAATATTGTATTATGTATTTTGTTATTGAATATGCAAAATAATAAAATTCATAGACCATCTGTTTCTATAAATTTCAGAGCTTGAACTTTTAAGCTTAAGCTTCACTAAAAAATTAATGAGACAACTTGCTTTAATATTCTCCTAAAAAATCTTAACACCCATTGAAATATTATAGGAAGCCACCTTTCATGGGACCACAACCTTAGACTATTGAAGACAAATAATTGAGCCCTAGATCTTCACCGTCACCTCAGGATTCAAAATTTTGCCTCCCCCACTCAAGGTTGAACTCTTTTGTCAAGGTTGCCTTAGTATGCCAATGTAAAAAGAATTTCAACTATTGAAATGTGTAAATATGAACTAAAGCAATTAAGGTACTATTCAACTCTACTAGATGCTACCTTAATCTTCCCATTAAAATAAATTGTCCTAGTGTAATACCTTTTCTTGTGTGAAGTAACTTTGAGGATGAATTTATAGAGGACTCTTCTTAAGTAAAGTAATTTCACTGCTTGCAAGTGGACCAAAATATTAGGTTGATAAACAATTTTGAATTATATAAATATTAAATATTTTTTAAATAAATATATTTTAGAAAGCTTAGAGTAAAAATAAATTAGTCTGTATATATGGATTAAAAGTACAACTTAATAAAACTAATATAAGAAAAGAAAAGTAAGAAAAAATGTAGTCTT
This sequence comes from Sequoia sempervirens, assembly GCA_007258455.2. Taxonomy (NCBI): domain Eukaryota; kingdom Viridiplantae; phylum Streptophyta; class Pinopsida; order Cupressales; family Cupressaceae; genus Sequoia; species Sequoia sempervirens. Next base: position 72,581 of record VDFB02297062.1, on the reverse strand, counting down.
GAGGTGGAAACAATCAATCATGAAGCTTGGGGCAACCTATTAGCCATACTCAAAAGGCATCTAAGAAGCCTCCCAACCATCTTGTTTCTCCCACATACCAAAAGGATAATGACACCTCATCCTTGCTATAAAATCTGCCCCTCATGTGCTACAATTTTTTTTTTAAAAATAATTTACATCAACTACCATCTTAACTAACCAAGCATCTATCATCAAAAGTTAAAGTGCTAATTTCAAAAGTTATTCATTCATCATGGTGATGACAATCAATGTCACTCTTGTATGCTTAAACTCAAAAGTGCTACGATGCTATGATTAGGCTCATCCCAAGACCCATACCTTAAACCTTGAGGGTTCATGATGACCCTACATACATATCCCCTTATGGGAATTAGAGGCTTCATAGTTTTCCTACCAATGTTAGAGAGAGTTCATTATCTCCTCTTTCCTGAGATCTCTAATTTCACCCTTAAACCATGACTATTCATTAAGCCTAAGCTACAACTTAGTCAATTATAATATAATGATAATAACTTTGTCATCAAGTGTTGGATCCATAAGAAATATTACCAAGCATTAGTTTACAATTATTCACAATAATCACAAGGGGCATATCATACCATAATCATACACAATGACTATCATGAGCATACCTCCATATACACAAGTTGGCTAGCTCATACACATCACAAGTACAACAATGATTGGATCATACATAGATCACAAGTACAATGGTGATTAGCTCATATGTACATCAAAAGTACAATTGTGATTGTATCGTTTGCACATCACAAGTACAACAATGTGTCTCATACACATATCTCAATTACATTAGTGGTTGGCTCCAACATACATCACAGTACATAGTGACTAGCTTTAGCACTCATCACAAACACATAATGACTAGCTCTAGCACATCACAGGTACACAGTGATTGGTTGACACATCACAACGTGGTTGACTAACACATTTCCATAATGCATTCTAAATAGAAAATAATATCGGTGCATTGCACACTACACCATGGGTCCCATCCTTTTCTCTGGTCTTTGGCACCATCAAACAACTAGGAAGAGGATTTAGTGCATCCCTCACTACACTAGGGGTTCATCCTTAATTCAACAAGGCCAGGTATACAATCTAATAATTGGGAAGGGGATTTGGTGCATCCCATACTACACTATGGGTCCATCCTCCATCCCAAGGCTTTCGACAAGTAGTGAACCTATCAAGTTTGGTGGATTCCAGCTTGAATCGCCTATAGGTCATTGACGACACATCTATCCACCTAGAAATAAGTAGCTTCCAACATTTACAACCTTGTGACCTTAGTGATATCAGTTATCTTCTTCACAATCTCATGTAACACTTGGTACCTACTACCCCCATGTTATAGGTGACTGCCAATGAACCCTCGTGATACAATGGTTAGATCTAGTTGTGTTACTCGCACGGTAGGGTAACTAGTCACACAACTATTATGGTATCAAATCTCAAATAGCCCATATAAATCTACCTTTGCAAACTAGGTGAATGTTGGCTAATTCAAAAGATATAGTAGTAGCTCTAGGCATCTACCATTGGCACAGTCCAATGATAACCTGCTAACTATTTTTGTACCATAATTAGGGTAGTCTACTACCTTCACCTCCATGAACCAGGTGAATGCTAACTAATCCCTAATAGTAGCCCAAACATTAATCATTAGCATGGTCCAATGATTGTTTGTCACTGCTTAAATGCCCTGGAAGTTCACACTTGGGACGGTCATACATAACAGGATTCACAATACTGGTCATGTGACAAATAAATATATCATAATCAACAAATCTAGGAGCCTATATCTAGAGACGTCTATTATATGAAATTGGATTTCATAAACACATAAAAGTTACACTGAACCAACACAAGATGGAATTTACCCAACATATACATATAATCAAATATTGATTATAAAGTAGTCAAATCCATTACTTCATTCAAATTAGTATTTAGAAGCACATTATGTATTAAAATTATAAGTTATTAGGTTTCGTTAATTTCTTCATAACCATTTAATACCCATTTCAGCCTCAAAATGAAGCCTACTAAGAGGGAAGGTCAAACCAATTAGGAACAACCCCAACCCTTGGAGTTATCGTTCTAAACCCTCCCCCTAAGGACTTGAGCTCACAGGGACATCCTTCGCCCAAGGATTGCCTATGTACCATCTTCCAAACAGATCAAAGTCACACATAGTTCTCCTCACTAGATTTCTCAAAGGATGCATACACACCATTTTCCAATTCAATAAAGGGTGAGTGCAAGATCATGATGGACCAAACAATGGTGATGGGAAAAAAATGTGATTTTAGTTAAGCAAAAACGTGAAAAGCATCTTTGAATTTTTACTTGTGTTGGGTAAAAAGAATCATTTGCTATGGTAAAGACGAAAGCAAAATAGATATCCGCTTTAAAAAATGGATCCGATATATATAATAATAATAATTATATTATATTATATATTGTACATATATTATTATAATATATAATATAATATATATTATTATGTATAATATATACTTATTAATAATATATATTACATATATTATTATATTATTATTATATATATCATATAATATAAAAAATATCAAATATTTATAAATAAATAAAATATTTGTTTCAGAGAGAGCTCTTCGTTTTGGAGAGGTACAGGTAGATTTAAAAGCTCTCCAAAATGGATTATATTTTATATATTATTATTTTATATGATATACAATAATATATTTTATATTATTTTATGGGTAAAAGTACAAAGCTATGTCACACTTTTATAAAGGAAATGGCCAACATTGATCCAACTTTTAAATTTGAATCACTAAAAAGATATATATATGTATGTTTTGAATTTTGAAATGATGTAAACTAATAAGATATTTATTTTTTAGTATATTTAGTGTTTGCATTTTTTTCAAAAAATGAAAAAAATTATTTGAACATAACCTTTTATAAATTAACACTGTAATTTAGTTGCTGATAAAATGTTGAAAAATGAAGTTACATGAGATATCAATCTTTATATAGTAAAATTTATTTTGTTTCCTTCAAATTTTTTTGTGTGTAGTTAAAAATTATACCATCTTGATATAGATTCTTGTATCTAGGGCCGCATCATACTTTTTTCAAATTTTTTTAATAAGTTTTACTATTTTTCCTTGGCATGGTAATCAACCTAATGTTTTGTGCTAGGATAACCTACATTTAGTAAAACTAAAAAAAAAAATATAAATATAATTAAACTATTAAAATATATACATTTTTGAAAGCTAAACTTATTGATCTACAAAAGGGTATATATATATATATATATATATATATATAATTCTACAAGTAGAAGTTGAAACATCAAGTTTTTAAAATAATTATGTTGAGAGGCATTTACCAGTTATAGTGGAGGGAAGAACCTCTTTCAACAAAAATGAAATGCATTTAAAATGATGTTCTTTGCCTATCTATTGTGCTGGTGATATTGTGCTAGAAGTGGTCGTTGTGTGTAATGTGAACCATCTAATTTATTAAAGATATTCACCACAACCATCCTAAGATAAACTATCCAATAGCCACCATCAATCCATTACTGTGTTATGTAATGTCTGCTAAATATATCGTTGATATGAGTAATGTCTGAAATTAAAGCAATTAAACCATGGTCTAAATAAGGAATTGATCTAAGTAATGTCTAAAATTAATCCATATTGATGCATTTTCGAGCAACAACAATTTGTGAGTAGCCATAAATAGTTTATATAAATCTTTAGCTTTCGCTTCATCTTGTCTTCATCTTTCAGGAACATCATGCCTATCATGAAGCCCAATGGAAAGGCATACGCAGGCTGCAAGCTCTGTAACCAATGGCCTTGCATAGCCCATGAGAGATTGCTTCCATTTTGGAGCATTCAACACCAACAATCTCCTAAACAAAAGAGAAGAAGCTTTCATCTTCTTGATTTTCATCTCATTGTATTCTTTTTCCTCCATCCTTTCTTGCTTTGGAATTATATGTCTTCACCAGTTACTGCCATGCCTATTTCTATTAGCTGAGCTCTCAAGTGTTTGTATGCCTATATGCAAGCAAAGTCGAAGATAATTACTCCTTCCATTGTCCATGAGAATAAAGGAAGATGATCTTAGCTATCTCTACATTGCATTGTATTTGTATCATCAGATATCTTTGCATAGAATTTATATGATCTTTAAGATAATTTCCTTTCCTTACCAAAGAATATCTTAATCTTGTTTTCATTACATTTGTAGGATTTTAAAGATAATTTCCTTGCCTTATAACTAAATCTTCTATGCATTGCATTTGCATGATTTTGAAGATAATTTATTTTCCTTACCACAGAATACCTCATAGTTATGTACATTTTTTTTGTCGTATACTCTTTTTTATTGAATCTCGTGAATTTGGTAGACATAACACACTCTTCTTCTTTTTTCTGAAATGTCTAAATTTAGTAGAAATGTGTCATTATTCTTTGATAAAATAAACTGCTACATTCTATTTTCTGGAATGTCTTAGTTTCATAGAAATAAGGGACATCATTTTTCAGAATTTCTTTGTCTTTTTCTTCCTCCCTATACTTTTATTTTTCTTCTTCATAGTGGGAAAGGTATGTATGGCCCTTAGTCTATGTGGAGTGTTATGTTGTAGAGCTGTGAACTATCCTATTGTCTAAACTTTAACCACATTTATATTTCAAGACCCTTGATGGCATAGACCTTAGAGTGCAAGTTCATTATGGTAAAATCCTCTCATTTGCAATTATATATTTTTAATTTGGTACTTTTCCCTATTATTTGAGCCATAGGCTTCCCTTCTAAAGCCCTAATGATTACTACTTCAATTCATCACAATCAACTTCTCGTGAAGTCTTTGTTTATATATCATAATGAGATGCATTAAGGAATGATTAAGCAACGTGTAGATCTAAATTTGATCTAGACAATATGAATGGGAAAAAACAAGAATAAAGGCCTAAAATTAAGGAAATTCTTGATAGAAAAGATGACAATGAATAGGAAAAATAATCTAGGTTAAGTGGCTAAATCTCCAAGAAATTCTAGATTGTTCCTTAAAACGTTTAGACCAAGTAGCTATTTTTTAATTTAGCCCACAAAAATGATGGTTCAAGCTCCTCGCATGTAAATCTTAGCAGAATGCATACCCTTCCATGCAGTTCCATTGAATTGTATTGTAACCTCTATATTAGGTGAAGATGTGAGTCTTCAAGCATCTGCTTATGAAAACCAACCTCCTAGAAAAAATTTTCATTCATGAGTTTAATCAAACAAGGGACCCAAACTGATTAATCAACGTTACCCAAAACTGCATTGAACATTAACTTTGTGATGTAATGAAAATGGAATGCATTTGTCAAATGCCTAACAGTCACATGAAAAGAGTGTGACCCAGTTTTTATTCCCCCACATTGCAATAACATGATCCATTACCCCACCCAATATGTAGCAAAAACAAGGGATTCTATTAAAAAATCTAATAGCATGAACTTGGATGAAATTTAGAATTGACGAGCAATATTTAAGGCTGCAAGCTAAGTTACAACTGGTGGGGCATGTCTTAAATTTAATGTAGAGAAAAATAGGTCAGATAAAATTGTTTAATAAAAATAGTATATAATAACAAATTAAATAGAGAGAAAATATAATATGCAATATTTTCATTTGAGAGAACTTTTTTGAATAATATTGTAAAAACTTTGTTATTGTAAAAATTCAACCATTCTCCAATATAATAATGAATCTTTTTTTGTTTCATTCTTAAGCACTCTGGATATAAATAAACACGTTGAAAATAGTTTTACAAATTACATAAATTATACAAAAGTTAAAAATAAATATTTTAAAACATAGATAAATTTAAAAAAATAAATAAATAAATAACATCCAAAAAGAATTTCTATCATTAATAGGATTGACTCCATCTGATCTGTTAAACATTTAAAATATACAACAATTATCTAACATTTAAAACTAAAGGATTCAAAAAATATATACATATGTGCAGTGTGTCTTTAAAAAACAAATGTATAATGAGAAGTGTAAATGCAAAGGGGCAAACCACATTCAAGAATTGGGTGTGGCTGCCAAGGGTTAGAGCAGTAGTATTCAGTCACATAGAATGATAAAAGGATAAATGACAAGCCTTAGATGAAACACACAATGTCATCTACTTAAATATCTCTTAGATTTCTCCTGATTAAACATTTATTTATGGTCTGCAAGTATTTTCTATTTAACTTTGCATTACTAGATGTTCTTTGAGTTTTTTTTTTTTTTTTTGAAAAATGAAGTTATTTTCCCATAAAATAAATCAATGCACATCTTTTTCTCAAATGTCTCTACTTGGTAGAAATTTTATCATTATTTTCCCCTAAAATAAAACAATGTGGATCTCCATACCTACAAATGGTTTACAGTCAATAAATGTGGAGATCTGTTGAAGAGTCAAGTATTTTAGAAACATTGCTTTATCCCTGCATCTCCACGTCTATGGCATGTTATGGGCTACAGATAACATTAGCAATGAAATATTTATTATTGTTTATATTATCTCAAATTGCATAATTCATTGTTGTGCTTTTCCCATTTGCATAGGTGTTGCAAAACCTTGCAAACCATTCAATTTTTTTCTGCTTTTTGGGAGCCAAAAATTATATTTAAAGAGTCTATGGAAAGAAAAAAAGTCATCTATGAAGATTTTTTCTATTTTCTTTCTATTTAGTTTTGTTTTTTCAAATGCATTTTTTCTTCTTTTTCTTTTAATGTCTAACAATATTTTTTAAAAATATTTAGAAGAGAAATAATAGCAAGGAATATTTTATTGCACCAAGAAAAAATGATGAAAATAGGTGCCTCGAGAAGGATAACTCTTGGCGTATTTTATATATACTAATATTTAATATATGTATGCTAGTTTTAATTTTTTGGTAAATTGGACTCAAAGTGGTGCTAAATATGCATTTAACCAACAATTTTAGTTGAAAAATTTGTGGACATATATAACTTAGCTATAATGAATCTTACAAGATCATATGTTTGACCAAAATTATTTTTTAGTTAAAAATACTTAAATTCACTTGTGCTGATAAGTTGGCCAAAAGTGTGACACGACTTTGTGCTAATACCCTTACATGATATATAATATATAGTACATATTATATATTATTGTATATTATAGATTGTATATTATATATAATATATTAATATAATATATAATATATCTGGATTTTATAAAATATTATTAATTTAAATATGATATATATTATTATGACATAATATTTAAATTAATTTATATGATTTTTTTTTATAGAAAAACATTACCATAGGGGCAACTCCCAATATATTAAACTGAAAAAATAGAAATTACAAAACTTGATGCATAATATGCATCATGCCCTCCTAAAAAACGAAGGCTCTCTCAATTTGAGAGGGGAGTAGAAGATCCCCATTGTTGTTAATGAATTCCCAAAAGAGCCCAAGTTTATTTTCTCAATACCCTCCTTGAACAATTTTAATGCATTCGATGCCACACCCTTTCTGGCAACTACACTAGAGTCGAAGATCTGAGTGTGAAAATTAGAGGGGGGAGATAGACACTAACTACATGGTAATTTTGACCATATTTGTAAAGTTTGAAGCAACCAAATGGTGTACAAATATGGCACCCTATGGAAGACTCCCCATGAATTGCTTAAAAACAAGACCACCATGAACATGGCCATTCGCCCAACAAGAGATGTCAATAAAGTTGATTATTGCAGCATGATCATCTACGTCCACCTTTGGCCTTAAAGAATCTGTGAACTTGCACCTCCATTGACTCCTTCATGTAGGTACAATCCACACTGCAAAACCACTTTGTTTGAATCCATTTCAAAACCAAGCATCGAAAAGGGCTTAAATGTAGAAAGGAAAAGCCTAGGAGGATGCACATCCCCATAAGGAAACACCATTAACCACAATGTAGTCACATGTAGCAAAAACAACAAAGAATACCTCTATCGAGCCATTGAGAAATGCCAAGGGGATCCAAAAAGGTGATGACAAAAGGGATGTGCATTGAGCATGCTCAGATTATACCACCATTTCTAGCTCATAGCACAAGAGTTGAGAAAGACCCTACCATGAGAAAACATTGTTATTATGACTAATGACATAGTACAGGTTAACTACACTTGATCCATATGGATTCGAAGCATATTTAATCCACTAAGAATCAATCCCAATAAGATATTCAATGTAAATAAAATGAAGAGGCCATTAAAACTAACATGCTAAAACATGAGAAACCTATCATAGCATCAAGTTGGCCAGAGACAAGGGAATCTCTAATCTTTGGATCAAAGGGGATTCCCTAAATATTGTTAATTTTCTTAAGAAAGGGTCACCCCCTCTTGGACTATTGAAAAATTCATAATGGATGCCCTTACTCTAAGTCAAGAGTTTGATGAAATTTATATCTCTCATGCTTATAGAGAGGAAAATTTTGGGGTGACATCAACAAGGATGTGGGAAGCGAAAGAAGTCCTTCCTATTGAATTTAGCATTCTTATTCATAATGACTCACCTTAGCACGTTGGTGTTGACCACCTCCTCAACTTTTTGAATGTGTGGGAATTATGGAGTTTTATGGTTGATTAGACTCTTCGCACAAATGATGCTTATTGGAATTTATGGTCTTTCGTATCTAAGTTGTATGAGCCTCTTTGTCATTATTGCTATTTGTACCATCCCTGGCATAGGCACATGTTTTTTGGGTATTCATCTTCCTTTATCCTCTCTATTTTTCTATATTTGTGTGTGGTTATGCTCTGCAAGTGCTTCAATGATGGGTGGGGATAGGTGCAGAATGAAGCCTCGTTTGTGAAGAGATCAAAGCCAATGCCGATGTTTGGGCTATCTTGCATAAGAGTGGTCTGACCTCTTTCATGGAGAGATTGCATGGATTTAAGGCCAGTGTGTCCAAAGCTTTCATTGATGCTTGGTATGGTCATGTGCTTAGTATGTTTGGGAGGGATACAACAATTAATGAAGATTTTATTGCAGAAGTGATGGGTATGTCAATGGAAGGCAGGAAATTCTACTGAGACAAGAATCTCTCATAGTTTGTGGGACAAAATTTTCTTCAAGATAGAGAATGTGCTAAAATGGTTAGATTGGAATGTGGTGGGTATGACAAGACCAAGATTAAACCCATTTGGCAAGATGTGGCAGTGGTGTTGATGTGGTACTTTACCCTCGATGGCAGATACATGGTGTTGAATGGTCACCATTTTTTGTTGTTGAATCACTTTCGACATGGTAAGCTTGTGTCCTTCCCGCTTTACCTTCTAATTTCTCTAGAGGAAGGAATTTTGAGTTTTAGGAAGAATCCTAGAAACCATTTTCTGCATGAGGATTCAATGTTGCTCATTGTAGGTTTTATTAAAGCTAACTGTATTGTTCAAGCTCCCTGGTCCCCTATTTCAAAAAAGAAGAGGAAAGGGAGTGGTAAATTGAGGAGATTCCGGAAAGTGAAGGAATGAAATTTGAAAAGGAATCAGAGGGTGGGCCTAATGGGTATGACACTGACTTTGATTACAAACCCTCATTTGGAGGGATGAAACCCTCAACTTCCAAGGAAAATCTTCCCTCCCGCATGTTAAATGCAAACTCAAGGAGGCTTTCATGGAGGGCATTGAGGAGGGTCTTTGTGGTGGTAAGAAGGCCAAGGGTTGCTCTAAGGATGTGGGGGATAAATTTCAGGAGGTGGTGGAGGATATCCAGGGTGATGGGCTAGGGAATGATGGCGATGGTGGGTCCCCTCCTACTGGTAAGGGGAATTCTATGGTCAATGTGGATGATTATCCTTAGGTTTCAGTGTCCAATGATAGGGGTAAGGCCAATATTTTCCTTGATGTGTCTCAAGAAGAGGATCCTCATGTTGGTTTGTATCAAGGAAAGGGAGTGTTTTGGGGAGCTATGAATTGTTCGTAGGCATTCAGTTTGGTGAAAAAAGGGGTTGATGTTTCATTCAATTTACTGATGTGGTTGGTTCAAGAGGTGCAGGACCTCCATAATAAGCATGATACTATTTCCCATTATAACATTTCCACTCTACAAAAAATTAAGATTATGGACTAAGGTTGACGTTACTGGAGAAGAAGAATAGGTAGCTCCGTAAGGACTTGGACATGATTATTAATATTAGCAAGGAAAATTTGGAGGCGTCAAATGAAGGTATGGTCTTCCTCAACCAGAAGGCTAAGGAATGGATAAGCTAAGGATTGTTTGAAGATCATGTGAGTAAGGAAAGGGGGGAGAGTGTTGTCATGGAAATGCATACCATGGATTTGGATGCTAGACCGAGTGTGTGTACTCAGAGTAAAACCAAGAAGTGAAAAAAAATTCCTGGATGTGATGTTGAGGATATTGTGGAGATGCATGATAGGTTGGCATCTAAAGATATAGAAGCAACAAAGATTCTCAAATAACTTCTTTAATGGTCATTTTGTTTAGCTCTATTGTTTGTTTTTTTTTCTTTTGTTGTTTGTTGATGGTTTGTTGATGTTTTGGTAATCAACTTATTTTTTGGAGTTTTGGGTGGGCAGTCCATTGTTTTATCTTTTCTACCACTATTCTTTTTGTCCAGGGTTTCAAGTTCCCTTCAAAACCTATTTATCATTAATCAAAAATATGCTAAAACATGAAATCTTGACAGACATCTATTCTAAGCTATCAATCTTATCCTATTGGGGAGGTGTTGTTGCATTAATGTGGAATGACGACCCTTTCCCAATCCCTTGGATAATATGAGCCTTTCCAATCAATTTTATTGATTCAAATCGATGGAAATTGATGGAAAAGATGTATGAAAGCATGATAAGAGATAAATTAACATGATGAAAGCTAAGATGTTTGATGTAATTGAATGCAAAACTATTTTAAATATGAACAAGATTCAAATATGTAAGCCCTAGTTTCAGAATATTCTAAATGAATGCAACCTAAGTTAGCATGGAAGCCATTAATGGATGTGTTGTGACCTTTTCACACATCGCCCCATTCAAGATGGGGACCCCTAATTTTTGCTCCATTCTGGTCTTTTTGGCTTTGGTTTCTCTCTCTCTCTCTCTCTCTCTTCCGATGTCTACCTTTCGAGGATTGTGCCTGTCATTAAGCTTAAACGTGAAATTTTGGCCAAGTTTGAAAATTAGGGTTTCATCTTTCCTGGTCAGTCTGAGGTCGAATGAAGTGAATAAATTGAAAATAGAGCTTAACTGTGATGTCAGTGTGCTTCTAGCGGGCTCTTAGCAAAATTTCATCAAATTCTGGGTACTTACTATTTTGAGTAAGTGTGCAATTACGGGCAGTCCTTCAACATTTTTGAGATTCTGACAGTCACTCTGCATTCAAAACACATCAAGCTGCTCGCATGCAAAATTTGAGCTGAAACAAACCACTTTCTATTTTTAGCAGTCCAGCTTTTGGGACAAATTTCAGGGCTTAAACGAAGAATTTTTCAACGCATGTCTGCATATTCCTTCTGCATTTTTTGAGACCTTCGCAACAGTATAACATGCAAAGCAAGGTGACAACTTTCAGAGTCCAGCCTTCATAGGCTATTTTTAGGGTTTGCATGTCAGGGTTTTCTTTGCATATTCCTTATGGGTTTTTCGAGAGCTTCGCAGTGATGTGACATGCAAACAGGATGATCACTCAGTAAGGAACTTACTATTTTTAGCAGGTGCTTTCCGGCAGCCGCCTCCCAGCACTTCAGAATCACGAGCTGATCGCAATGCAATAGAAACGAGAACAAACAGAGATCATTTGATATGCATGCAAAGCAAATCAGGGTTTCCAGCTTCGGGACCTGAAAAGAGGGGCAAAAAGTCAGAATTTTTGAAAACCGGTGTAAACCACCGTGATCAGTATCCTTCAAGCTATCTGCTGGTAAAATTTGAAGACAAACAGAGCACTTACTATTTATAGTAAGTCATTTTGGAAATAGGCTAAAATTAGCAAATCAGTTGCATGCGCCAATGTCAGCAGGCAGGTCACGTGGTGAGGAGCACCTCATTCAAATTTCAAGTTAATCGGAGCTGTGGAGCTATCAGAAGCAAGTGGTTACTATTTATAGCAAAGCACCTTCAAAAATGGGCTAAAAATAGCAGGCCAACTAAAAATAGCAGTGTCAACAGGGTAACAAGGTCGTGAGGATGCAGTGTTTGAAATTTCAAATCATTATGAGCTTCAAAGATGCAAGAATTAGGAGACTTACTATAAATAGTAGGCATAGAGAAGCTGGCGAAAAACGAAGAAAAAGTGACTAAGTCTGGAACTTCATCCTACAGCCATGGAAAAATGTGCCCAAGCTAATGGAAAAAAATTTCTAAGTATGAAAGCTTGTCCTCCTGCCTAGGAAAAATGCACCCTGCTTGATGAAGAAGCAAAGATGTTCAAGAAAAAAATTCTAAGTATAAAGATCTGCCTCCTATAGCAAAATGCGCCCATGCAACAAAAGGTCAAAGAAAGTCGAAGTTTTTTGTCCTGCACACATAGTAAAATGCGCCCACCTTGAGAGTTGATAGCAAGAAAATTTTCTAAGTGTAGAACTCGTCCTCCACCACCCTCTAAATGCGCCCATCCTGCACATAGGTTGAAATGCGCCAAAAAAGAAGTAAGTCAAAGTGGTCAACATGTTTATCCTTCTCCTTATGCAAAATGCGCCCAAAACAAGGCATGTAAAGACAAAAACAAGGAAGGTGAAGGGTCACATGCTAGGCGTGGGAAGTTTCATCCACCACATATGCTCAAATGCACCCAAGAAGGATGGCAAGTCAACAAGTCAAAGAAATTCATCCTCCTCACCCATCTAAATGCGCCCAAGTTCAAAGAAGTCAACAAGTCAACAATTTTCATCCTTCACCTATGTGGAAATGTGCCCAAATGAGGTCAAGTGAAGACAAAAATAGAGAAGTTGAAGAGTCATCCTTCATGCAATCCAAAATGCGCCCAAGTTGAAGATAGTAAAAGTGAACGTAGGGTGGTGAATAAGGTAAAGGGCGAATAAAATACTCCAAGGCGTGTGAGGTGAAATAAAATGCTAGACGTGATCTTATTCCTCTTCAAGTATGCTATGCACCTGGGGTGGTGAAATAAAATACAAGATGGTGTTGATGAATATTGCTAAGGCGTTGGAGCTTCAAGTGAAAATATTTTTCAAGGGTGAAATAAAATGCAAGGTGATGAATAAAACAAAGTTGCTAGGCGTTGGAGTTGAAAAATAATAATAAAAAATTCCTAAGGCATTGAAGATGATGGAAGTAAAATATGATGTGCTTGCAGGAAGATCTTCTAAGTGATTTAAAATTTTCTCTAAGGCAAAGTATTTTCTTCCTTAGAAAATACACCTAGAACTCAAGGTGATGAATTTTTTCTTCTTAAAGCACGATCAAGTTTTCAGAGATGAAGTCAGAAGATGATGACAATGCAGGATAATTTAAAAATTTCTCAAGTCTAAGCAACGGGATGTTCACAGAGATGAAGAACGGATTTAAATTGGTGGAATAATATTTTTCTAAGGTTTAAAAATTTAAAAATTTAAATGAACCCATTCGTTGTGTACCCATGGATTCATCGCGTTTTGGATAAAATTTTCTTCTGGGTACTGAACATTTGTGATGATTGATGGATTTTCATGTCTTCCACACTTCGCCAAGACCTTCAGCATGAAGAATTTAATCGGTGCTCGAATTGTGAATTTTCCTAAGGGAAAATTTTAAAATCTTCTAAGGAAAATTTGAATAAAATGATTTTTGAAAGGAAAATGCTTCAAACGATGAATCCAAAATGAATTGCCTAGATGATTCTGATCAAGTTCTTCACAGATGAATTTTCCAGAGCTTCAGAGATGATTCAAATTTAAAGTTTGCAAGACAGAGCTTCGGCTAGGGAATTAAATGGATTAGAAGATGAAATTTAATTGAACATTTTCGAAAGTAAATTGAGACATGTCAGTCAAAGTTGAAATTCTAGAAGGTTGAGATTCTCGGACAAGTGTCAGAAATACCAGAGAGGGAAAATTCAAATTCTTGAAGTGGAGTAGTGGAAATTTAATGCATTAGCTATACTTAGCTCCTTCTAGAATTTGATTTTTGCTATAAAATTGAGAGGTTTCTCACGTCTTTTTCACAGTTGAAGAAGTTCGAATTTGCTTTGAAGGTGAGGCCGAGTTTACTGCTGAAGACTGAATTACTGAGGGAATTTGAAATTTTTTTGTGGCTGCAGTTGTTGAGGAAATTCACATTTTTGAAGCAAGTGGGTGAAAGGCGTTGCAAGTTGCTGAAGGCTAAAACTTGTGAGTTACTGAAGCTCCATTCTATTGCTGAAGTTTGAAGTTGCCATGCAAGTGAGGAATTTTGATTTGAAGAAAGATATTGCTGAAGTTGGAGGTGCGCACTTGCTAATTTGTTGAAGGTGTGATGGTGCGAATTAAAGTCTAGTTGCTGAGCTTTGAAAATCTAAAGTTGAAGAAGGTGTGAAGTGTGAACTTGCAAGAGTGAAGTTACTGAAATCTGCACTTTGCTAAGTCTCTTGAAGTTGTTGATTGCTAGAGTAAAGTGGGCGATTTTATTAAAGCTTGAAGTTGCTAAGTTGCTGAAGTTAAAGCTTACTTAGAAATCTTTTCTAAGTATTGAAGTTCAAAATCTGTTGAAGAGAAGAAGCTGAGGTTTGCGAATAAGAAATGTTATTGCAGCTTCTCAAGTTCTTGAAGTCGACTGGCAGCCCCTGCACAATGTTTTATTTATTTTATAAATTAATTTGCTGATGAATGTCTAATGTTTTGTAGATGGCTGAGGAAAGGGCAACTGGCAAGGATAACAACGGTGCATCCAAGCAAGCAGTTATAAAGAAGCTGAGCAAGACATTTATGCTAGAGTCAAAATTCATTTGAAAGTTGGGAAAGCTGACTGATACCAACTTGGGCTCCGTCAACCTAGAGACTTTCAAGAACAAAATGTTGGGGATTGGTAGTCATCGACCTTCGACCACTTCACACAACATCGTTCGAAGTGGGTTATATGCAGCTGATGGTTTCCCACCGGCCATTCAGTGTTCGGAGCTGATGATGGAGTGCACTAATTGCTATGAGAAAGATCACAGGTCAATCATGTCACCGGATGGGCAAGTGCTCGCCAACCTCACTCCTGCTGCCATTGGTGAGGCCTTTGGAATTCTAGTGCATAGGAATATGGTTTACAAATCCAAAGAGCGAGCTGAGCAAATGTATGCTTCTGCATTCGAGAGATGCACGAAGATGATCAACACTCACTGGATGAGCAATCCCAAGCCTTCTGGTACGAAGCTACCAAGATAAATTATAGCAGATGACTTGAAGCAGGAGTATTGTGATCTCATTATGATGCTGAGTCAAGTTGGTGGTTGCCCACAGTCATTTATTTTTGAGCCATGGATGTTCTACTACATCAACCTCGTGCTGGAAGGGAAAGACTACATCAACTGGGCCGAGATGATCGGTGACAACTTGCATGAGCAGCTCCTGAGCTTGAGAAGAACAAAGACGTTCTATATGAGCTCATACATCATCTACATGCTGGATCGTATGACGAGGTATAGAGGGATTTCATACAAGGAACCTATTGGTTGTGGCTCTCACCAGTTTAAAATACATGAGGCTTGTCCGCAGTTGCACTTGGCTAGTACCACTCATTACAAGCGTGTCAATGATGCCTTCACCATGCATATCACGAGATTGCTTCAGGAGCGCATGCATCACAAAATCTCAAGAGAGGCCCAGGAATTGATTGAGAGGTATGGGTGCTGGTTTATATAGTTTCCAAAGTTTTCTTACATAAGCCTGCAAGGTTTTTCATCATACCTGTATAGGCTGCCTAAGTACCCAACCGATAGAATTTTAATGCTAGAGATATCTAGGCAATTGGTTGCCTACGATAAAATTCAAAAGAAGAAGAAAAAGGGAGGTGTTGACTTCCCAATTGTCATGGGAAATTCGAATGAAGTGTGTCCTTCATTACAGGCAGCCAGAGAAACCGAGAGTGAGCTTCAATTTTATCACTTTTCATATCACACCAGCCAACAACACTATGATCCACATAATAACATCAAATGGGTACTGTTAGAGGAATTTAAACACAAGGAAAATATTGAGGATTATTGGGCTGATGCATCAGATGAGATTGAAGTCAGAAAAAGAATGTTCTCTCGGTTGCCAATTAACATGACTAGGGAGTGTGAAGTTGTTCCGGTTCCAGACTAGGTGAATGAGGATATGGACGTTGTCCATCCAGATTATGCAGCAATGAGAGATACTCCGCTTCCACTCTCGGATTGGTCAGAACCAGAGGTTGCTAACTTGGAAACACTTTCTATTCCGGTCCTGACATTTACCAGAGCATGGGTTGACAGGCGGGTGAGCAGGTTGAAGAGTAGTTCAATTGCTTTGACTTACAATTTGATGGGAAATCACATGACACCCACCACCGGCAGAAAGAAACAGATCACACGAGGTCTGGATTCCAGAAGGAAGGAGCCAGTTCAGCAGGAGCCTATTTGGCCGGAGCCTCCACGAGTAGCAGTTGAATCACCCACACCATTGGAGACAGATTCTCCAAGTATACAGGAGGTTTCTTTTTTCGCTGATCAGAGGAATGCATTGAATCAGGTGCAGGTGGTACAGGAAAATAATCAGCCACCACGGAGGGATTCAGTTGGCAAGAGTGTCAATGCACCTATTAGAGTTGATCAACAAGATGATGAGGGGACTACTACTGACCCTCAGTTTCAGCAAGAGTTAGAGTTGGTTTTGGAGGATAATGATGATATAGTTTCAGGAGACACTTAGCCACTTGAGGGCGATGAGCCTCGCTAGAATGATGTAGAAGTTGAACAGGTTCGAGAAGTAGAGGCACAAGAGCAGCGGCCATTTGACATACAGTATACAGTACTTGATTGGCTCAAGGATAGGATGAGAAGAAGCCCCAGTGAAGAGATTGATCCAGCAGTTGAAATGGAAGAGTTCTTGAACAGGATCAGTGCACCTCCACAGAAGAAGAGAGCATGAAAGTTTTCAAAGATATCAACTGATGAGGATGGTTCTCGTACCCTTCACATAGCCGTGCCACATGTTGATTGTGACTAAGATGAAGCAATGCTAGAAAATTACATGGTCACAACTTTGGAGTTAGGACACCCCACAGGTGCACAGGTTGTAGAAGAATGTGATAACTCCTACCTCGCCCTCATAGACAGATTATTCAAGAAGGAAGGAAAGTACATGAAGTTGAAATGAGAGCATAAGGCCTTGATTGGATATGTGCAGCAGTTGTCTCATTCTAGTGGGGAGGAAATTCCAGTAATAGAGCTTCCAGCAGAGATACCTAGAGAGTCCATCAGTGGCTTGTTGGAGTTAGGAAAGATGGCATAGGAGGCAGACAAGTGGGTCACGGGAGTTCGTGCTGAGATAGAAAATTTTATGGAGGACCTTGCTTTTTCTTTCCAGCAGGCTTCAAGTATTTTGGGATGAATGGAGGAAGTTGATGAGGCTTGGGGAGATGCTTTTTTTTATCAGAGCAAAGTAATTCAGCGTCTTAAGGCATTGAGGCATGTTCCTTTGTGGTTGCTGATTGATGGAGGGGTCATTTAGGAGAATGACAGGTATGATTTTTCTAGATGGTATTCTTCAGCAATCACGAGACGTGGTTTCTTCGACACAGCACAGGCAGATTCAACTAGAATATGGAAGGCTATGGCCAATATCATTGATGGAGTTCAGAATACTTTTGAGGCCATATTTGCTAGGCAGTTGAATCCAGATGAGGTGAATATTGATAATTTAAGGGGTAGGCTAGTTCCATTATTTTTAGAGGTAAAGACCTTCGTACAAGATGATTTTGAGAACACTTCTACTTTCTCCAGCTTGATTTAGAGCACACAAGATTCCTTAGTTTCCTGGAGAAAATCTTGTGCAAGGCATGAGCCATCAGTCATGGTGTTAGAGTTTCAGCTAGATTGCATTCCACCCATTTCAGTTCAGGAGGTTGAGGCTGTACTTGGCAGATTCATTGAGTTTGTAGCTAGAGAGAAGGAGAATGGGAATGCACTTCTATATGATGATCTTCTAGAAGACTGATTGTGGGCATTAATTGCCTTTACTATTTTGGGAGTGAGTGGGAATCTTTGCTCATTTACTGCACCACTCCCCATTCTGGCAGTTTTTAGGGTTAGGGCTGAGGTGGCTTAATCTTAGCCACTCTTTTGATTGTAATCTTAGCCATCCATTGGACTGGGCTACCTATAAAAGGGGGAGTCCCCCTCATTTGTAATTCATTAGAATAGCATTAGATTTGGAGATCAAACTAGAGAGTAGAGCAGAATAGACATTTTGCTTGATAGTTTAGCATAGTGTGGAGAAGAAAGAAAGTTTTCCCTTTGAAAACTTTTGTGGAGATTGTTGTGTAAAACTTTCATGATAATAGATCTTTTCATTGATGGTGGAATTTGTCTTTGTCATGGATAGCTAGCAAGGTCTCTTCATCCTTTTGGATCCAAGTAGCATAAAGTAGCGTAATTTTCATTTCATGCAAGTAGTTTACTTTGGATGTGTGGTGTTTTATTGAGGTAGCTTCATTTCATTCCATACCACTAGCAGCTTGTTGATGATAAGTTCGCCTTGCGTGGTCCACTGGAGATTATCTTGAGTTTAACTTTGATTGTAATTTGTATACTTATATGTGTCGTTCTGATGGTGTATGTATGCTAAATTGTAATCTGAACATTTTTTGCTATCCCTTTGAAGATTGTACTAATTTTGTTGAAAGTTGTCCGAAGTGAGGCTAGGTGAAATTCGGTCGAAGTCTGCCGAAATTGAGCTCCACATGTCCTGCATTTAGGATAGAATATAGAACCTTCTTACCCTTTCACTCATTTACATTTTGCATATTTCTGGTTAGCTTTAGGAAAATGAACTTATTGCCAAATCACACGTACAAAATCCCCTTCAAATCATTCACCTACTGTTAACTGCAAGAAGCTTGAACAATTGTGTAAGTCCCCTTGTGATAATAGCAATTCACATCAAACCAACTAAGGGTATTCTAAGTATTTCGGAACCTTGGAGTTGAACGTGCGAACTTTCTTGCAATCTTAGTGCACATAATACTTTGATCAAGAGAGAACGGAGTAGCCTTCAGACTATTTTGTTCTGCTGATTGGTGCGGTCATAAAAATCACATCAACAGGATGCTAAGCTAACAATGCATGAAAATTAACCTAAAATTCTTATCAAATGTAAAAAATGAGTGTAAACAGGTGTGAGTTTCAATAGCATAAGTTTTCTATTAAAAGATGGATCCCTATTCAATACATGCAAGGTCTATTTGTAGAATAGGAAAAAAGAAACTGATGATCAAGATTGAAAGAATCAATTGATGGTCAGGATGGAAAGGAGGGTGAAACATGGATCAAGGATTCTCATCAATGGATGAGAATCAAAGATCACGTGGATCAAGAAAAGATCAAGGGTTGAGAATTATTTCAACAAACACACTTTGTAAGAACTTTGAAAGTTTGTTACAAAGTTTGTTTGAAAGTGTAGACATCTAAATTTGGACACTTAATTTATCCAAATTCATCCCCTTTTATCTTAGTTTCGTTAATTAAGTAATACTACTATTATTTAATTAATATCTTTAATTCTGTCAAATCCTTAAGGTATTTAATCAATAATACCTTATCTCTTTAATCCTCCTTCCATCAATTGAATTAATTAAATATTCCATTTATTTAATTCCCTTCATGTCACATCCTCCATCATTTTTATCTTATCCTAATCCATCTTCTAATCTCATCATTAAGGTGTGCACATGCCTAATCCTTGATTAGGATGTGTCACATTCTCCAACTTTTGCAAGTTGGCCTCTAATCTCTCTTAGCCACTTAACCTTCCTCTAACCCCTCATCAACTTGTCTAATCACCCCCTTTAGTCAACTCTTCCCATCTTTCAAGGAATTTTTAATTCCTTTTGTCTTCCCAAAGTCCTTTGAGAAATTTTTAATTCCACTCTCATCTTTCTAGGAATATTAAATTCCTTTTCTCTTCCCCATGTCCTTTGTGACATGTGTCCTTGGTCAACCTTATTAAAGACTTTCTCCTTTTGGCAAGGTACTCCACTTCCCCATGTGAATTTTTAATTCACTTTTAATCCCCCAATGTACTCAAAAGGAATTTTTAATTCATTCACTCCTTCCCACATGTCCTCTCTTTATTCTTTATTCGTTCCCATCTCCCCATAAGGATATTTGAGGAATTTTTAATTCCTCACATGTCCTCTCACCCACATGGGACAAGGACATCCTTTATGAGGATATCTTGACCAAATCCCAAGGTACTTTGTACCCCTCTCCATGTCATGTACTTCTCTTACACCTCATGTCCACCTCATCTTTCGTAAGCCTCTCCCCTTGCCACATGTCAAGATGTGTGGGCTTGTGAGTTCTCAACTCACCATAGCCCTACATCTTGATCATTGGTGGCTCAATCTCAACCATCCATCTCTTCTAGGAATTCTCAAAATTCCTATAAATACCCCTTCTTTTCTCTCATTTGGGGGGAGATAATTTTGCTAGCCAAACTCTTGCAATTTTATTTCTCAATCTACACTTAGCCATATTCATCCATTTTTGTTCAAGCATCATTTGCATCTCACATCTTGCATCTTGTGCCATCCAAGGAGCATACACATCAAAGATCGAAGGGCCAACCAAAGGATCGATTCGAGACAAGGTATAATGTTCCATTTGTTGCTTTTATCTTGTGTTGTTTCCAACTTAGGCTAATATTGAGGTGTAGTTTGTTTTGGTGTTTATTTGCACTTTTTAGTTTGCTGCTCATTTTCTAATGCATATATTCGACCTATCACATTTCTGGCACGCCCGGTGGGACCCACAAACGAGTCTCTTTCTTTCACGTTTGCTATTTTTTGCATTTTTGTAGGTTCAGGTTACAGAGTGGCAGACCTATCCTCCGGTGGCAGACCTGTCCTTATTCGGTGGCAGACCTGTCCTCCGGTGGCGGACCTATCCTCCGGTGGCAGACCTGTCCTTATCCGGTGGTGGAGCTGTCCTCCGGTGGCAGACCTATCCTTCGGTGGCGGACCTGTCCTCCGGTGGCGAACCTGTCCTTATCCAGTGGCAAACCTGTCCTCATCCGGTGGCGGACCTGTCCTTCTCCGGTGGTGGACCTGTCCTTATCCAGTGGCAGACCTATCCCTCCAGTGGCGGACCTGTCCCTACAGAGTGGCGGACCTATCCCTGCAGAGTGGCGGACCTGTCCCTGCAGAGTGGCGGACCTGCCCTCCAGAAGGTGAAATTTCAAGTTTTTACTGATTGTCTTTTGGTAAACTAGGCACATAGTTTAATTAGAGGGGTCAACAAACCTTGTTTGGCGTGCTTGTGGAAGGCTATTTGACGTATCCAATCCCCTTGTGCCATTTGGCGATCCTGGGTGACAAGAAATCATAGCTTTCTAAGTCCTTGAGTCACCCCATTTTTCATTTTCTTAGTGGGACTTGCTTGGGGATTTCATCACCCCAAGGGACAATTCCAACCATGCGTATCGGCGGGGTATATAAAGGGGGGAGAGCGAAAGCTGTACCCCAATCCAACCACGTTGTAATTGGTGAAGCGTCAGGATGACGTGAAGATTTGGTCTGAGCCTTTAGTATCTCGCTAAGGTTCCTGACTCACGCTTGTAACAGGTTGGTGTTCACGGTTTGGGCCTCACGTACCGGGTGTATATCGAGGACTCCTTAGCAACCATGTTCATCCTAGAGTAGAAATTTTTTTTGGCCATACCTATTTCTACTAATCTTAGGGTTGTGCTATCTAAATTGTCTTTCTCGTGCAAAACCAGTCATTATCAATGTTTGCTATATTTTGGGTCCTTTGCCTTACCCATCCATCAAAAGATCAAGCTTAAACTTATCCTTTGGCGGACCTGTCCTTCCAGTGGCGGACCTGACCCTCTGGTGGAAGACCTATCCCTCCGGTGGTGGACCTGTCCTTATGCTGTGGTGGACCTATCCCTCTAGTGGTGGACCTGTCCTTATGCTGTGGCGGACTTGTCCTTATGCTGTGGTGGACCTGTCCTTCTGCTCTTTCTTCCTGGAGCCACCATTTCCGCACTGTTTATCCGATTGACTCCGTTCAAAGGCAATTCTTCTTATTTTTTCGTGCTCTTTCCGATGATATATATCACTTCATACTTTTGAGAAGTTGGCCGAGGCATCTTTTTCTTCACCATCTGCCTCCTCGAGGGGGGTATACCCTACCATTCTCATCTGTTTACTCGTTCTAAGTAAACATCCATCCATTTCATATATCCTTTCATCATTCTGAACTCTGGTTCTATCATTCTGATCATCCATTTACTCGTTCTGAGTAAACATTCATCCATTTCACACCTCCTTTCATCATTCTAAACTCTTGTTCTGTCATTTCGATCATCCGTTTACTCATTTTGAGTAAATATCCATCCATTTCACACCTCCTTTCATCATTCTAAACTCTCGTTCTATCATTCTGATCATCCGTTTACTCGTTCTGAGTAAATGTTCATCCATTTAACACATCCTTTCATCATTCTGAACTCTCGTTCTGTCATTTTGCTCATCCGTTTACTCGTTCTGAGTAAACTTTCATCCATTTCACACATCCTTTCATCATTCTAAACTCTCGTTATGTCATTTCGATCATCCGTTTACTCATTCCGAGTAAACATTCATCCATTTCATATATCCTTTCATCATTCTAAACTCTAGTTCTGTCATTCCAATCATTTGTTTACTCGTTCCGAGTAAACATTCATCCATTTAACATATCCTTTCATCATTCTGAACTCTCGTTCTATCATTTTTCTCATCTGTTTACTCGTACCGAGTAAACTCTCATCCATTTGACACATCCTTTCACAATTCTGAACTCTGGTTCTGTCATTCCAATCATTCATTTACTCGTTCCGAGTAAACGTTCATCCATTTAACATATCCTTTCATCATTTTGATCATTCGTTTACTCGTTGCGATCAATCATTTACTCATTTTGAGTATTCATTCATCCATTTTTATCATTCATTCCTCCAATCAAATCATCCAAATCCCCTGAACTTCGTCTCAGGTTATTATCCAAATTGACCTAAGTGTCTGATCTGATCATCCTCATCAACATTTGCTTAGGATTGTCATCCGTCCTAAGTTGATCATCATTGTCAGCCCAATCAATCCATTTTCAATCTCAAGGTGGATTCGGTGTTGCAATCATCCATTTATCCTTTAATCCGATCAATCAGTATCCTAAGTCATCTAAGATAATCTCTAAATGGGGTTTTTCAGTCCCTCTCATCATCCTATCCGATCCATCAGTCAATCTTATCTAATCCAATCCAATCCAATTGCATTCCTATCCAATCACATTTGACCCAATCAATCTACTTCCATCTCGAAGTAAATTCGGTGTCGTAATCATCCTTTGATAATCCAATCCAATCATCATCCAATCATCCTAATCTGAGCTTTAATCCAATCCTGATCTGAGCTTGCCCTAAATCCCGATTTGGGCTTTTGTCCGATCCCATCCGAAATGTTTCATCCATCCTCTTTATCCTTTCATCATCATGAATTCTTATCCTCCATCAATAGTGGTCAAGGGAAACCCTAATTACGTCAACGATGACAATGAAAGTCTTGTTGATCAAGAGGTATACGACATAGATCCCCTTGACACTATCATTGCTAGTAAGCTTTCTCCACCCACATTCCAAAATCCAATCACCCCATCGAGTTATCCCATCATGTCTTCATCTATGCCTATTCACACTTCTTATGCTACCTTTGACAAGGGATGTCCATCATACCCGTCATATCCTTCATCTACATTGTCCTCTTATCCAACACCTGCATCCTCTTATCCTAGTTTGCCATCACCATACCCCTATCTTGATCCCCCATCCACATCCTCTTATCTCAATCCTTCATCCACATGTACCCACTACCCTAATCTTCCATACCAATCCGCTCAGCCTAATCCTACATTCGCACCTTCTTATCCTAGTCAAACACACCCATCAACTTACCCTAATCCAACACCCGCATCTCCCTATATTAATCCAACACCTGCATCTTCCCATCCTAATCCACCATCCCAATACCTTTATTACAACACGCCGCCCATATCTTCTACCAACGATCCACCGTCCATGTCATCCTATCCTAATTCCCCATGCCCATATCCTTACCTTAATCCTCTATCCAGTCTTAATCTTCCATCTAATCCTAGTCTACTAATCCATAAACCTTCATCCACTCCCACCTCGCCATCTCAACCTAGCACATTCAAGTTTCTCCAAGGACTTATAACAAAGGAAACATTCCCCACTCCACACATTGCATTCATGGAACCATGCCATCCCAACCCATCATCCATGGTCGTTAGTGATGAGACCCTTCTCCATCAAACACCTATCATTGATGATACCATCACATCCTCTAAATCCATTGAGTCCCCATCTCTTACCATCACATCCTTTGAATCCACTGAGTCCCCATCTCCTACCATCACATCTACCAAATCCATTGAACACCCACCCCCTACTCCGAGAGCCGTCGAACCTATCAACGACACCCAAATCCAATCCACTTCTTCCACTCCTAGTATCCATTCCCAGGAATATTTTGAATCCTCCATCCTTCCATCTTCCCCACTTGAAGAGTCCCCCCATGACTCCATTATCATGCCTCCCACACATGATGAGTCATGCCAAGAGCCTGATCCAAAGCATGCCAACATATCCCCTCCTCCTGATCAAGATCCTACCATCCCATCTAGTCCATCTCAAGATCCAGTCCCCCATCCATTCCATCCCATGATCCTCTTGACATTCAAGATTCTACGGCTCCATCTCGTCTCCATTGCATGAGCTTGCTACCAAAATCAGATCCTATCATATCCCCTACTCCCTCTTCCGATACCACCCATCCAAATGCTACTATTCCATCATCTCCTTCTCAGGATTCCCCATCATCACCTAAAAATACTATCCCCACACTGCTTGCATATCCCCTTGGTACTCTCACATTCTTCCATGGTGGCCTCCTTGCAAAAGAAAAACACAGTGTATATACCACCCATCATCCCCCACCTAATAATGGAATCGCATCATGTTTTCAAAATAACAAAAATCCTATCATGGATTGAATGCTCAAGAACATGAACTATCAAGGAAAAGGTCTAGGCCTTCACAAGCAAGGTATTTTAGAGCCCATCCAAGTCAAGGAACAAATCTGCATGCAAAGTCTTGGATCTATTCCCCAAGACTCACAATCTAAACACGTTGGTACAACCTCTAGACATCCTCAACGAGCCTTTTCCAAAAGAAATGTCGGCTCTTCCCATCGCTCCACCAAATCATATGCTGACATCCCTCCTCCTCTATTGTATCACATCAAAACAACCGTCCATATTCCTCCTTCATCTGCTCCATCCATTTTGGGTCCTTACATCCCTCCATCCACCATCTCCCATCCTTCATCTACTCTATCCATCTTGGGTCCGTATATCCCAAGATCACCTCCTCCATCTCATCCTTTCACCCATCCAACACCTATACATGTCATCCATCATAAACATCCCTCTCGCATATCCCATAATTAGGATCAACAAAGGCACATACCTAAACATCCCCCATCTACACGTAATCCCCATACTCCTACCTCCATTGCTCCACATCGTCCATCCCCTCACACCCATCCCATCGCTAATAAATGTACTTTGGATGCTAACATAAAAATGCATAAATCCAAACATCCACATGAATCTAAAGCTCCCCATGTCCCCTCTATATGACATGTTGAAGAAATGAAAAATCAAATCCACAATCCAAATCAAACCCATCAGCCACAAAGGCCCACTAAAGCAAAAATCAAAACCATGTGGATCCCAAAGAAAAAAGATGCAATGCCATCAACTGAAAAATCTGTAAGAACATCCAAAGTTGCTAATCCAAAAGCTAGCCATACCCACCTTTCATCTCCTAAGTCTGTTTTGGGTCTCTATGTCCCGAAATTCATTGTTCCATCTCCTCCATTATCCCCACATTCTCCATCCATTAGTCCTCTTATCTTTTCACATCCATCCCCACATGTGCCAATGTTGGTCCTGAACTCACCACCCCATCACACATCCACCCCATCATTCTATCCATACCCTTTCCAGCATCCCATTCATTACCCTACATATCTCAGCTTATGTCTGAAATTCACTATTCCATCTCCTCCATTATCCCCACATTCTCCATCCATTAATCCTTTTATCTTTTTCATCCACCACCACATGTGCCAATGTTGGTCCTAAACACATCTCCCCATCACATATCCACCCCATCATTCTATCCATACACTTTCCAACATCCCACCCATTATCCCATGTATCTCCCCCATCAAATCCCTCTAATTCATCCTCTTGCATAATCCATTTATCCTCATAAGGTTGTACCAACATCCAACAGTCGGTTCGAACATGAGCTCTTAATACCTGATATAGAACTTGATGCTAGAGTCCTTCATCCATATCCTTATCGCATGTCTTCTAAATCCACTTACTCACCTCCCTATCCTTATCCATCTCCTTCCGCATACTATCCAAAAAGTCCAAAAATCCAAAAAAGACAAAAAAATCCAAAAATCCAAAACAGTCAAAAAATAAAATCAAAAAATAAAATAGTAAAGAGAAATAATCCATCCAATGGTGAAAACTTGGCAACCAAGCACCTTGGATAAGTACCATGATGAAAACCTGGCAAACAGGCATCATGTGTAAATCCCCATCTGCACTTGAGGGCAGCTTCTTGATATGCATTCCCTCCATCCGCTATGCTTCCTGCTACGCTTTTGGCTATGCACCCATCTTCTTGCTATACATCATTTTCATCCATCCCCTCCACCCTATCGAGCTTACACATCCTGTTTGGCATATCTCATTTATCCCAATCTTTCCATCCTCCTTGTGATCTTGATAACAATGGGGCAAACATATAAGCATGCTTTGGACACCTCTTAGCATACAGTCCCCTCACCCACACACTATCCCAACTATCATTCACCCTCAATCTCCCTTCCTTATCCATGCATCCTATCTTCATCCATCTCACTCCTTTATTTTCCTATCCTTCTCTATTGCATCCCTCATGCCTCCTCACACATGACATATATGGAGTGGGGGCATCTATGTTCCTTTGTAATGTAGTCCTCGGAGACATCATCCATTCCATCATAGCATCCCTTCCATCTCCCCATCCTTATCTTCTAATCGCTGCCCACAATCCTTTTAACCTCCCTATCCTTATCCCCCTACCCATCCATCATAACATCCCTTCCCTCTCCCCATCATTATCTTCCTGTCCATTTATCTCTATCCACATCACATCTCTTAATCCCTTGTCATTGGCTACTCCCCATACAATCCAACATCATCTATCTTATCACTTCATCATTCAGCTATCCGTCATGCCATCCTCCCACTTCATCTTTGATGATTTGGATAACTATCCCATCCCTGAGCTTTGTATGATCACTATCCTCCAATCCAATCCAACTGGTCTATCTTGTCCCATCATGTCAGTCCAATCATTTTAACCCCTTATCTAGGGTTATCTCATCATCTTTCATCCACCACTTGTCTTTGGCCTTCTGTCGAACTACGTTGTCCCTGCACTTTCACGTAGGCAAGGTCGATCATTTGATCCACCCCCAGGGTTCCATCCATCATTGACCTATATTGTCCACTTTTCTCCTGTTCTCCCTCCTATCTTGGTCATCCATCAAAATCTCCATCATGGTCCATCGTCAGTCTTTTATCGAACTACGAGGGCTCTGTGCTTCCACGTAGGCAAGGCTAATCTTTGATCGGCCCCCGAGCCCCTAGGTCACTAGGATGTGTTAGTCTCCTGTCTTGTGTCAGTCTTGTGTCATGTCTCTTGTGTCGCATCGTCAAGCTATGCCCTTATCTAGATGGATCTTAACAAATGAGATTCACTTGTATCATCAAATCCAATCAGTTCTGAATATCCTGCGTCATATCAATCTTTTAATTTAGTATCCATCATCAGTCTCAACAGGATGCATCCTTCCTAACAGACCTCATCAATCCCATCCATCCTCGTGCTCCTATGGCAAAGGACGTTTGAAATTGATTGTGATCTTTTAATGCTTTTGGATTTTGTTTATCATTTGAGCTCCCTATCATCACTTGTTATGGTCACCTTGATCCATCATATCATAGTGTGCTTTGACTAGTCAACATAGGGGTGTATCTTGATCTTTTGTTTGTCTTCTCGTTTGTCCCACGTAGTACCCACCAAGATCCCTGAGGTCTTGTGTTATGCTGGGGCATCCTTGTGTGCTTGTGGTTATCCCAATACCTGGCCCGACCAAGGTCACCATGACTTTGGGGTGTTGGGATAGCCTTCTTGTTTGTTATGTTTGTTTTATGCATTAGACACTAATCCGCCTTGGTTCTTCATACCTTGGCGTCTTGTGTCTTATGCTATAGCAAAAATCAGTGCTCCGACGATGGAAAATTTCATTTGGATTTCATTTCCTCTTCATCCTCTTGTCTATCAAAATCCCCCCATCCATTCATCTTTCATCATGCTCCCCTCCCAATCTTCCATCACTTTGCATCATCTTTTTCATCTCCCTTTACATCATCTCATCCATTTCATTTCGAGAGCACACTCGTGTTCTCTTGAACCCACATGTCCTCTCGAGGGGGCATCCTTCATCCCTAATTTTCATCATCTTTTTCCCTTCCTAATCATTCAAAGGAATGACTGGGGCATCTTTCCCAATCTAACCATCTTCTTCTAGGTTCTATATTTTAATAATCTTTGAAATGATGCTACTTCGTAACACCATCTCAAAGAGGGGCAAAATGTAGACATCTAAATTTGGACACTTAATTTATCCAAATTCATCCCCTTTCATCTTAGTTTCATTAATTAAGTAATACTGCTATTATTTAATTAATATCTTTAATTCTGTCAAATCCCTAAGGTATTTAATCAATAATACCTTATCTCTTTAATCCTCCTTCCATCAATTGAATTAAATAAATATTCCATTTATTTAATTCCCTTCATGTCACATCCTCCATCATTTTTATCTTATCCTAATCCATCTTCTAATCTCATCATTAAGGTGTGCACATGCCTAATCCTTGATTAGGATGTGTCACATCCTCCAACTTTTGCAAGTTGGCCTCTAATCTCTCTTAGCCACCTAACCTTCCTCTAACCCCTCATCAACTTGTCTAATCACCCCCTTTAGTCAACTCTTCCCATCCCCCAAGGAATTTTTAATTCCTTTTGTCTTCCCAAAGTCCTTTGAGGAATTTTTAATTCCACTCTCATCTTTCAAGGAATATTAAATTCCTTTTCTCTTCCCCATGTCCTTTGTGACATGTGTCCTTGGTCAACCTTATTAAAGACTTTCTCCTTTTGGGCAAGGCACTCCACTTCCCCATGTGAATTTTTAATTCACTTTTAATCCCCCAATGCACTCAAAAGGAATTTTTAATTCCTTCACTCCTTCCCACATGTCCTCTCTTTATTCTTTATTCATTCCCATCTCCCCATAAGGATATTTGAGGAATTTTTAATTCCTCACATGTTCTCTCACCCACATAGGACAAGGACATCCTTTATGAGGATATCTTGACCAAATCCCAAGGTACTTTGTACCCCTCTCCATGTCATGTACTTCTCTTACACCTCATGTCCACCTCATCTTTCTTAAGCCTCTTCCCTTGCCACATGTCAAGATGTGAGGGCTTGTGAGTTCTCAACTTACCATATCCCTACATCTTGATCATTGGTGGCTCAATCTCAACCATCCATCTCTTCTAGGAATTCTCAAAATTCCTATAAATACCCCTTCTTTTCTCTCATTTGGGGGGAGATCATTTTGCTAGCCAAACTCTTACAATTTTATTTCTCAATCTACACTTAGCCATTTTCATCCATTTTTGTTCAAGCATCATTTGCATCTCACATCTTGCATCTTGTGCCATTCAAGGAGCATACACATGAAAGATCGAAGGGCCAACCAAAGGATCAATTCGAGACAAGGTATAATGTTCCATTTGTTGCTTTTATCTTGTGTTGTTTCCAACTTAGGCTAATATTGAGGTGTAGGTTGTTTTGGTGTTTATTTGCACTTTTTAGTTTGCTGCTCATTTTCTAACGCATATATTCGACCTATCACAGAAAGAAATCATTCCAGTTTTGAAGCCTAATAGGAGAATATTCCCTATGTAAGTGGATGGGAGGTAATTTATCAATTTAGTTAATTAAAACTAAATTTAAATGTGCAAGATGGAGAATAATGAGATATTCATTGAATTATTGATTTATTTAATGAAAAGGGGAATGAAAAATGATATTTAATTAAATAGTTTAGGTTTATTTAATTAAATAAGAGGACTTAGGCTTTAAATTAAATAATTTGATTTATTCAATTTAAATAGGATGAAATGTTAGTGTGAAAGGGGGTGAATTAACTGGATTAGATTAATTTAACTAGGTTAATTTAATCAAACAAGTGAAAAGAAGATGGGTTTCAGGATGAAGCAATGTTAATATATTGGATTCAATTATGTATGTCATTTAGGACATTTTTAAGTGTCTATAGTTATCAATCACATCGATTCTCGAGACATGAGCATTCACCAAGAGATCAACCACCTTATTGGATTCTCTATACACATGGCACAAAGAGAAGGGCTTGAGCTCCTTAAATTTGGGCCAAATAACACCCATCCAACCTTCGAGTTTCCAATATTGGATATCCTCTGAGAAAATTGCATTGATGCAAATGAGGGAATCTCCCTCAATGTCTACCTCAAACATACCTTTTTGAGGCACAAATTGAGACTAGCATACAAAGTAATAAACTTTGATTCATTATTCGTATACATATATTTTTGTTGTTTTGTTCACTCAAACAAAACAAATATCCATTATATCCAACTAAAAAAAATGAATTTAAAGTGCAATAAAATATATATAATACATATAAATTATAATATAATATAATATATATTATGCAATATAATATTATAATATTATACTTATATAATATAAATATTATATAGTATATTAATAGTAATATACTCTAATATATATTACGTATTATATTATATTATATATTAATAAATTTTAATATATATTATATTATTATTAAAAAATAATCTAGACAAAGGGATGGATGTATGGAGAGAGTTAGAGAGAGAGGGAGAGGTAAGGTGGGAGGGAGAGAGGGAGGGAGATAAGGAGAGGTAGGGTTGAAGGGAGACAACAAGGGAAGGAGGGAGATAGGGAGTGGTAGGGTTGGAGGGAGATAAAGAGAGGTAGGGTGGAAGAGGTAGGTATAGAGAGTGAGAGAGAGAGGGAGGGAGGGAGGGGTAGGTGGAGAGAGGTTGTGAGTTTGAGGGAGAGTGAGAGGGAAGGAGGGAGATAGGGAGTGGTAGGGTGGGGGGGAGAGAAAGAGGGAAGGAGGGAGATAGAGAGAGGTAAGGTAGGAGAGGTGGGTATATAGAGAGTTAGGTCTAGAGGGTAGGTGGAGAGAGGTTGTGTGTGTGAGAGAGAGAAAGAGGGAAAGAGGGAAGGAGAAAGATAGAGAGAGGTGGGGAGGGAGAGGAAAGTACAAAGAGAGTGAGAGAGAGGGAAGCAAGAAGGTAGTGAGGTAGCAGTAGGTGGAGAGAGGTTATGTGTGTGAGGGAGAGATAGAGATAGAGGGAAGGAGGGAGATAGGGAGTGGTAGGGTGGAGGATAGAAAAAGGGGGAGAAAGAGGGAATGAGGGAGATAAAGAGAGGTAGGGTAGGATAGGTAGGTATAGAGAGAGTTAGGGAGTTAGAGGGGTAGGTGGAGAGAGGTTGTGTGTGAGAGGGAGATAGAGAGGGAAGGAGGGAGATTGCAAGTGGTAGGGTGGGAGGGATAGAGGGAGGTAGAGAAAGAGGGAAGGAGGGAGATGGGGAGAGGTAGGGCAGGAGAGATAGAGGGTGGGAGAGGTACATATATAGAGTGAGTGAGAGAAAGGGAAAGAGGGGTGGAGGGATAATGGGAGAGGTAGGTGGAGAGAGGTTGTGTGTGTGTGTGTGAGAGAGAGAGAGATGGAACTTGGGGTAGGGAGAGAGAGAGAGGTAAGGTGGGGGGAGAGCGAAAGGGAAGGAGGGAAGGAGAGGTAGGGTGGGAGGGATAGAGGGAGGGAGAGAAAGAGGGAAGGAGGGAGATACAAAGAGGTAGGGTGGGAGGGAGAGGAGGGAGATAGGGAGAGGTAGTGTGGGAGGGATAGAGGGTAGGAGAGGTAGGTATAGAGAGAGTGAGAGAGAGGGAAGGAGGGAGTGAGGGGTATGTGGAGGGAGGTTGTGTATGTATGACAGAGAGAGAGATGGGGAATGAGGGAGATAGGGAGAGGTAGGTAGAGAGAGGTAGATGGAAAGAGAGGTAGAGAGAGAGGTTGTGTGAGAGAGAGAGAGAGGGTGGGAGATATAGAGAGAGATATTATGAGAGAGGGAGAGATAGAGGTTGGGAGAGGTAGAGGGAGGGAGAGACAGAGACACAGACAAAGATAGAGAGAGAGAGAGAAGGAAGGAGATAGGGAGAGTTACGGTGGGAGGGATAGAGATAGGGAGATAAAGATATGAGGGAGAGAATTAAGGTGCAAGGAATAGAGAGAGAGGTAGGATGGTAGAGATGGGGTGGGAGAGGTAGAGATATGTAGAGAGGTTGTGTGTGTGTGAGAGAGAGAGAGAGTGAAGGAGGGAGAGAGGCAACGTGCAAGAAATAGAGAGGTATGTAGAGAGAAAGAGAGGTAGGATGGTAGAGGTGGGGTGGGAGAGGTAGAGAGAGAGGTTGTTTGTGTTTGTGAAAGAGAGAGAGAGGAGGAAGGAGGGAGATAGGGAGAGGTAAGGTAGGAGGGATAGAGGGAGGGAGAGAAAGAGGGAAGGATGGAGATAGGGAGAGGCAAGGTGCAAGGAGTAGAGAGAGGTAGGTAGAGAGAGGTAGAGGTAGGGTGCGAGACATAGAGAGATATGTGGTGTGTGTGAGAGAGATGGGAGGGAGAGGTAGAGAGAGGGGTAGGTAGAGTGAGGGAGATGTAGGGTGGGAGGGATAAAGGGAGGTAGAGGGAAGGAGTGAGTGATAAAGGGAGGGATAGGTGGAACGAGAGAGGTGGGAAAGAGGGATAAAGGGAGGGAGAGGAAGGTTAAGAGAGATAGTGAGAGAGGAGAGATAAAGAGGAGTATAAAGGGATGGAGGAGGGAGAGGTCTAGTGAGGTAGCATGGGAGGGATAGAGAGAGAGAGAGAGAGGAAATGAAGGAGACATGGAGAGGTAGGTAGAGAGATGTAAGGTGGAAGAATAGAGGGAGAAGCAGGTAGAGAGAGGGGAGATGGGGAGAAGTAGAGAGGGAAGGGGGGAGAGAAATAGAGAGAGTAAAGTTTAGGGGGAAGAGGTAGGTAGAAAGAGGTTGGGTAGGATGGATTGAGGGAAAGGTAGGTAGAGAGGGAGAGGGTGAGTGGAGATAGAGAGAGGGAGGGAGGGAGGGAGGGAGGGAGAGTGCAAG
This sequence comes from Sequoia sempervirens, assembly GCA_007258455.2. Classification (NCBI taxonomy): domain Eukaryota; kingdom Viridiplantae; phylum Streptophyta; class Pinopsida; order Cupressales; family Cupressaceae; genus Sequoia; species Sequoia sempervirens. The sequence goes on along the minus strand of VDFB02297062.1, from coordinate 38,826 downwards.
ATGGAAGGAAGGAGGAGTAGGTAGAGAGAGATAAGGTGCAAGGAATAGAGAGAGAGGTAGGTAAAGAGATAGAGAGCTAGGGTGGGAGAGGTACAAAGAGAGAGATCTAGTGTGCGTGAGAGAGAGAGAGAGGGGTACTAAGAGGGAGAGGTAGGGTGGGAGGGATAAAGGGAGCAAGATAGAGAGGAGGGAGGGAGCAAGGGTTAAAAGGAGGGATAAGTGGAGAGAGTGGTATAGTTGGAGGGATGGAGGAAGAGGGTATATAGAGATAAGTAGAGAGGGATGAAGGTAGGGAGGGGATATATGAAGAAGTAGAGGGGGAAGGTTCCAAGAGAGAGGTAGAGAGAGGGGGAAGGTGGGAGGGATGGAGAGGTAGGGTCAGATGGATTGAGAGAAATGTAGGTAGAGAGGGAGAGGGTGAGTGGAGATAGAAAAAATTACAAATGGAAGGTGAGAGAGAGGGAGAGGGAGAGAGAGAGATGTACATATTGCTCTCAAATCATTGTAGTTTTATTATATAAATATGATATTTAAAACTCCCTTGCAACAATCCATCAAATAATTTTTTTATAATATATTTTTTTATTTTTTTATTTTATAAGGTAATTGTTACCAGTAGGGGTAACTCCTATTCAAAATATTTACATAACATTTGAAATGGATTCAGTTCCATTTTCTAGAATTTTAATTGACTCCAACACTGTGGTATTATGATATCTATTTCATTGGCTTCCTTGATTTTTTATCCTTTTTATGCCTTCCTGAACCTGTGCAAATTGTTTCAAACAAAGGAATACAGTAGTAGACCTACTTTGAACCTTATTCATTTTATAGGATACATTATTTGAGATTCATTGAACCCATATTTAGTATGTTGATAAAGACATAAGGAAAGTCCTTTGTATGATTCAGCTTTCTAGATAATAGTTCAAAAGTTAAAGACTTGCTAATGGGATCTAGGCCTTAACACACATGCCACTTTGTAATAGTGTATTTCCTTTTTAGCCCATGTGTAAGTATACATAGCACATCTCAAATTTTCTCCCCATACAATTACCCCCTTGCTAATTGTACGTCATTATTTTTCAATTAAAATGATATGAATTTTTTGCACCCTCACATGTGTGAGAGATGAGGGCATATCCAAAAATTATTTGTTGGATATCATTCTTAGATCCTTTAGTACGATAATCCTTTAAGTCACTCATGTTGAATACTCATTGATGAGTATATGATTTAGGTTTCAAGTTACACAAATAAGGGTCTATATCTAGTGCAATGAAGAAACTACATTTTGCAAATATGTTGACACCCATCCACCTCATTAGTGAGAAGAGCCAATTATCTTTTTGGGGAAGAACTATAGAGCAACAACTAAAAATGGTGTTACAAGAAAATGAATTTTTGACTAGGAAAGCAGTGAGGCTAATTCTAGGTAAATCATTTATGTTTTCCGAGAAGAGGTATCATGTGAATAATGACACTACATCTTGCTTTGTAGGGTCACTACTAGATATCCATGTGCCCAAAGAAACTATGAATGAAATAATCTAGGAATTGTCCAAGTCGAGTCTACTTGGTGAGTTAGATGAAATTATGGATGCATCTTGACTTGGCATTGGGATTCCTAGACCCAAATATTTGGGTTTCCATTAGAATCCAGAGGTTGAGTGCCTTCCTTTCCTACTTTATTTATCAAGCGTCAAGCTATCAGAGCACCGTGACCAGGTATTGGAGGGTTTCCACATTTTGATAAAGCTACACCATTACGAGCCAGTGCAAGAGTTCAAGTGGTTGTAGGATTTTTTCATGCTTGAAGAGGATTAGGGTTGGAACTAATGTCTTTTTGTAAAAGCTTGATGGAGTACTCTTCGGTTATTATCAAATGAGAGCATAAGGGCTTTGGTAATGTAGTAATATTATCATTACTTCTCAAATTTTGGGCTTTTTTGATATAATGGTGAGAAGCCCTAAGAATCTACCAGATAATCATTAGAAAGGTTAAGGTTAAAGGAAACTATAGACCAAGGACTAGCATATGAAGAACATTTTGGGGAGCCATACTAGGTGAAGAAACCCATGTTTTATAATTGATAATTTTATATGAAAATGTAGCCCTATGCTTGAAATGGTGTTGTCTTTGAGGGGAAAGCTTATTAGAGAATAGTGTGTTGATATAATATGATTTACTTTATAGACCGTGGATAAACTAAAAAAGGTTTTATATAAATAATATGTTGTGAATTCTTTTACTTTATGTGTTTATGCTCCAATGTCTATTCGATATTAAGCTTGGGATTGCAATTTTAAAATTTTCTTTATCAATTTCATTTGAAATATTTTTGAAATATTATCTATCTTTTTAGAAGGATTCATCAAATTTTGGTTTAAAGGTGGATTTTTCAATTTATTTATTCCAGAAACCATAGTTTTTATTCAGATGGAACTATTGAAAAGTGGTTGCAGTATGAAACATAGAAAAACATTATGCTCTATTGAAAGCTTTTGCATGTTAAATTTAATGCAATTTTCTTGGTTGCACATCTAAATCATTTGCAAGCATTATGAATGTTAATTTTGACATTAGCAGACATGGGGAATAGAGTTAGGATTCAATGAGAAAGGGGTTGGATGTTGTGGTTGTGTTGCTGATATGTGGTTGTCATTGATATCAACACTATTAGCATTGATTCATTAGAAGTTGTATATGTCAAGGATATTGAGAAAATTGTAATGGAATGAGTTGCAGGTTGTCAGTGGTGAAGTGAAGTTTAGTCTGTCGGTGAGTTTTATATGTTGATGATCAGAGGTTGTGGACTAAAGGGTTTGTTTTTGAGTATATCGAGTTTATCTGTGTCAAGTTTTAGAGATCTGCATGAAGATTTGATTGAGTTATGAAGATTTTTATTCTAACATTTTTTTTGTTGCTTTAGTTGGTGTTCCTGGTTGAAGATAATGTGATTTCAGTTAGTTTAGTTGGTGTGGATGCTTCTCTGGTGATTCGTGATGTTTTTGGATATTTCTAGATTGTACTCTATATATGTTGTACATCCACATTGATCGTTGTGCTTGCGATCAGATATTTTCTCTTGTGTGTTCATTTTTTTCATGTTCTTGGCTGACAAGGTGATTATAGTGTGTTGTGGATCCTTGAGCCAAAAAATTTTGGAGTATTTTCATGTTGGAGAAGTTGATTTGGGTCTTCATTAAGTTGTGTCCAACCTTGTTTGATTCAAATTAATAATTGTTGTTGATCTGAGCCGACAGTTATATTCATTTTATTATTTTGTTGAAGTCGACATGTAGTGACGTAATTTCTTGTTGTGGATATATATAAGCGATTGTTGATCAATTTGAGGGTGTGTTGGTGGAATCTGAATGTGTGTATACATGAATATTGTTCAAATAATTTGAAGGTGGAACATATAGTGAAGAAGAGTGAAGAAGTGTTCATGTGCTTAATTGGAATTGTAATAAGGCATTAGCAAATGTTATTTTGTCAGTTCAAATACTTGTAGATGTAATTCAAATGTTTATATAAGACATTGTGTCTTCCTTTGGGTTGTGATCCTTGTTGTAATTAAGCATTTATCTCTAGGCAGTGTGCATGAATGCATGTGCATTCCCCATTTCATTTCTTTATACTTTTAATAGGGTATAATCTTATGGATTGACCTCCAGTATGGTTTTTCCCCTAACAGGGTTTCCACATAAAAAAATATTGGTGTTATGCATGTTTTGGATGTGTTGATGATTTATTCTTTCATGTTTATTAATCAGATCTGAGAATAAGTTGAATAAGTTTTAAACTATTGTGACAACTGATTCACCCCCCCTCTCAGTTGTTTGTCGTTATGTTTCCAACAATTGGTATCAGAGCAGGTTCCTTGGAAGAAGTTTAATAGCTTGAGATGATCTCAGATGGTGACTTATAAGAAGGATAGTCTGATATTTTATGGAACAAATTATTCTCTATGGAAGACTCAAATGGAGTGTCATTTGAGATGCATTGGTGAGCCCTTTTGGAACATTGCATGTAATAGGTATGTTATTCCTCAGAATGGTCCTACTACTACTACTACTAAGATTAGAGATGTTGAGTATAATATGAAGGCTAAGGAGGCATTGTTGAGTGCTTTGAATGATACTAAGATGAAAAATGTGATGGATCTAAAGACTTCTTATGATATCTTGAAAAAGTTAAAAACTTTGTATGAAGGTGATGCTAATGTGAAGATTGCTAAGTTGCATAGTCTGAAAGGGAAGTATGAAATGTTTAGGATGGGTGATGATGAGAACATTACTACTTTCATGTAAAGAGTGAATGAACTTGTGTGTGGTATCAGATGTGTCAATGGACAGTTGGATGAATCAAAGATTGTTGCTAAGGTGCTTAGATCCTTTCCTGCTTCTTGCAAAGTCAAAGCTAGTGCTATTGAAGAGCTTTGAACTGTAACAAATGTAACCAGATATATGTTGATTAGTAAGCTTACTACTTTTGAGTTGAGTGAATTTGGTGATGCCCTTCCTAAGGTAGAATCTCCATTCAAGGCTACTACTTTCAAAAGAGATAAACAAAGATATGATCTAGGTGAAAGTTCATCTAGAAAGAAATTCAAGTATGAGGATGAAATGAGATGGATTGAAGAAAATAAAGAGAGTTGGAAGCACTTATTGTCAAAAGAGTACTGAGAGGAAAAGGTAAGTATGAAGGAAAATTTCCCTTAAATGTATTTTTTGTAATAAGATTGGTCATTTTGCATCAAGGTGTCCAAAAATAGCTTCTAAACCAAGAAATAACAAGCCTAGATTTCAAAAGAAGTTTTACTATGTTGTTGATGAAGGTATGACAGATGAAGAATCTGATAAAGGGAATGGAAGTGATGATGAATTGGTATTTATTGATATCAAGGAAAATAATCATGTGTCTATTGAATTTTCTAGTTGTACAAATGTGGAGAAAGCCCTAGCTGCTCAAGTTGAAGAGAAAGATGAATGGGTGATTGACAGTAGATGCTCTCATCATATGACAAGAGATAAAAGTAAGTTTGTAAGCTTGGAAAAGTATGATGGTGGTGTTGTGAGATTTGGTGATAATACAGCTAGTGTGATATGTGGCAGAGGATGCATTTCTCTTGATGGTAAGCATAATAATGATGATATCCTATATGTGGAAGGTTTGAAGAATAATTTATTAAGTGTTGGAAAGATGGTTGATAAGGGATACAATCTTCAGTTCAAGGATGGAAAGTGTAGAATATTGAGTTTCAGAAATGTGATTGCATCAAGTACAAAAGCAAAAGGTAATATCTTTCACCTAAGTGTTGCTAGTAAAATTTGTTTGATTGCTCAAGTTGATGAAAGTTGGTTATGGGATAGGAGAATGTGTCATGTTAACTCTGATAATATTGTCAAGATAAGTTCTACTAAGGTTGTGAGAGATCTTCCTAATTTGGTGAAACCTACTAATGTTATATGCAAGGAATTTCAGTTGGGAAAGCAAACTAGAATTTCATTTCAGAGTAAACAACATTGTTCAAATGAATTGTTGGAGCTTGTGCATACTGATCTATGTGGTCCCTCTAAAGTTAGAAGTTTACAAGGATACAGGTATTTCATGTTACTTAAGGATGATTATTATAGAATGATGTGGGTTACTTTCTTAAGGGAGAAATATAAAGCTCTGGAGAAGTTCAATATCTTAAGGCTATGGTTGAGATAGAGATAGGTCTGAAGATTAAATTTCTTAGATCAAATAGAGGCAATGAATTCACATCTAGTGAATTTAATTCTTTTTGTGAAGAACATGGAATAAGGATACAATTATCTGCACTGTAGAACCCTAAGTAAAATGGAGTTGTGGAAAGAAAGAACATGACAATTGAAGAATTTGTTAGAACTATGATGCTAGAAGGAAGTTTCCCTCATATCTGCTGGAGAGAAGATGTGAGTACTATTGTGTATACACTCAACTAGGTACAAATCAAAGGTGATATTGGTAAGACCCCTTATGAGCTATGGTATAGTCATAAACCTACTATTAGATATTTCAAAATCTTTGGAAGCAAATGTTATATCAAAAGAGATGAAGATATAGGAAATTTTGATGCTAGGAGTGATGAAGGAATCTTTTTGGGTTATTCTACTAAAAGAAAGGCCTACTAGTGCTATAATAAGAGGTTGAGAAAAAGGGTTGAAAGTGTAAATGTTATGGTTGATGAAGACATAGCTACACCATCCAGAACCTGTCGATATGATTCAGATGATCAGAATGACAATAGAAATAAAGGAAAAAAAGTTCAGAATACAAATCAAGTTCAAATTGTTCTAGTGAATCAGGAAAATCAAGAGGAAGGAGAAACCAGTGAAAGTGTAGAAGAGAGAACACAAGAGCCTAAAGTTAAAGAAAATCCTAAGAAGACTCTGAGGTATGTAAGATTGAATCATTTTGAAGATCGAATCATAGGTGATAAAAACAAAGGTGTCCAGACTAGGAGAAAGATTGCAGAAGAGTATTATTTAATTTCAAAGACTGAGCCTACCAGTGTAAATGAAGCATGTAAAGATGAACATTGGGTTGAAGCTATGAAAGAGGAGTTAAAGAAAATTGAGAAGAATGATACATGGGTTCTTGTTCTCAGACCTAAGGATATAAATCTAATTGGAACTAAATGATTCTTTAGAAACAAACTGAATGAGAAAGATGAAGTGGTTAGAAACAAAGCAAGATTGGTGTGTAAAGGATACTCTCAAATGGAAGGAATTCAATTTGAAGAAACTTTGGCCCATGTTCCTAGAATTGAAGTTGTGAGATTATTTATTGCTTATGTTGCTTACAAGAACTACAAGGTTTATTAGATGGATGTCAAGTTAGCCTTTCTGAATGGCAAATTAGAAGAAGTGTATGTTGAGCAACCAGATGGATTTCAATTGACTAATAGGGAAGATATGGTATGTCAATTGAAGAAAGCATTGTATGGACTCAAGCAAGCCCCTAGAGCATGGTATGCTAGATTGGACAAGTACTTGTTGAAGCTTGGATTTAACAAAGGAGATGTGAATGACAGAAAAATTACTAGTGGTGGTGCATTTTTCTTAGGTAAGAAGTTGATTTCATGGTTAAGTAAAAAGTATAATGCAATTTCTTTATCTACTGCAAAGTCCAAATACATTGTTGTTGCTAACAATTATACTCAAGTATTATGGATGAAGCAGATGTTGAAGGGCATCAAAGTCGTGTATGATGAACCTATTGCCATATTCTATGATAATTCAAGCGCAATTAACATTTCTAAGAATATGGTGTTGCATTCAAAGACCAAGCATATATCTATCAAGTTTCACTTTTTGAGGGAGAAGGTGAGTGAAAAAGAAGTTATATTGGAGTATGTTCCTACTAAGGAGCAAATTGTAGACCTCTTTACCAAGTCATTTCCTAGGGATACTTTTGAGTATCTCAGAGGGTTCAAGTTAGGGGTGATTACCCATCCTAATTAGAACTAAGGATGCATTGCTTTTCATCATTCCATGCATTTCATAGTCATATCTTGATCTAGATTGATGTTGTGATGGCTACTACTCAGGGGTAGTAGTCAAATAGTCAGATGTTCAGATATGTGGTTCAAAGCTTGTATAGAAGAGATATTTGTCATTGATGTCAAAGGGGGAGAAGATCATGTGAAAAACTATGAATTATCTGAGGAGAAGAACCTTGTGGGGAGAAGATTTATGTGAAAGATTTGAGGAGAAAAGAATCGAAACATAAGGGGGAGTAAGTGCTAAGAGTTAGTTGCGTTGATGGTGTTTTTCACATCATGTGTTTCCATTAATGCCAAAGGGGGAGATTGTTGGATGTTTTGGTTGTGTTTCTAATATGTGGTTGTCATTGATGTCAACACTATTAGAATTGATTCATTAGAAGTTAAATATGTCGAGGATATTGAGAAAATTGTAATGGAATGAGTTGCAAGTTGTCAGTGGTGAAGTAAAGTTCAGTCTGTCAATGAGTTTTGTGTGTTGGTGATTAGAGGTTGTGGACTAAAGGGTTTATTGTTGAGTATATCTAGTTTATCCACATCAATTTTTAGAGATCCGCGTGAAGATTTGATCGAGTTATGAAGATTTGTATTCTAACAATTTTTTTGTTGCTTCAATTGGTGTTCTTGATTGAAGATAATGTGATTTCAGTTAGTTTAGTTGTTGTGGATGCTTCTCTAGTAATTCGTGATGTTTGTGGATATTTCTAGATCATGATCTATCTATTTTGTACGTCTACATTGATCATTGTGCTCGCGAACAAATATTTTCTCTTGCGTGTTCATGTTTTTCATGTTCTTCGCCGACAAGGTGATTGTAGCATGTTGTGGATCCTCGAGCTGAAATTTTTTGGAGTCTTTTTGTGTTGGAGATGTTGATTTGGGTCTTCACTAAGTTGTGGCTGACCTTGGTTGATTCACACTAATATTTTTTGTTGATTTAAGCCGATAGTTATATTCATTTTATTATTTTGTTGAAGTCAACATGTAGTGACATAATTTCTTGTTGCAGATATATAAGTGATTGTTTATTCAATTTGAGGGTGTACTGGTGGATGCCAAATGCGTGTACATGTGAATATTGTTCAAATCATTTGAAGGAATAATATAGAGTGAAGAAGAGTGAAGAAGTTTTCATGTGCTTAACCAGAACTGTAATTAGGCATTAGCAGATGTTATTTTGTCAGTTCAAATCCCTGTGGATGTAATCCAAATGTTTCTGTAAGACAGTGTGTCTTCCTTTGGGATTTGATCCTTGTTGTAATAGAGTAGTGAGCTCTAGGCAGTGTGCCTAAATGCATGTGCATTCCCCATTTTATTTCTTTATACTTTTAATTTAGGGTATAATCTTGTGGACTGACCTCCACTGTGGTTTTTCCCCTAACAAGGTTTCCATGTAAAAAATCTTGGTGTTATATGTGTTTCTAATGTGTTGATGATTTATGCTTTCATGGTTATTAATTAGATATACTTGAATAAGTTGAATAATTTTATTATGTGGCAACTAATTATCCCCCCTCTCAGTTGTCTACCCTAATTCAGTAAAATAGTTGGAGAAAAAGGGGTAAGGAAAAGCTTAGTTTGAGAAATGGGTTTAAAGAGAAACCCATGTCAAGAGTAGGTATTTTAATAGTTCAACTTTCAAATGGTAATTTCTATGGTAGATGGAAAATTAGTGACAAAAATAAGGTATATTCTAGACCAATTTATGAATTTTTCAAGTTATGAAAACTAGAAACCTTAGTTTTAATAAAGATAGAAAAAGAAGAACTAGGGTTTGAGCTAAGTGCGAGACCTAGCAAAAAGAGAAGAAATTTTTTGAGACAATTTAAGCCAGGATTAAAAACCGTGGTTTATCATATGCACCTACTCAAAAACTATTAGTCTTTATTTTTAGGGTCATACTTATTTGAAAGTAAAATTGTTATTCACTACAACCCACGCAATAGGACACATAAAATAAATATTATGCAGTGAGTACATTTATGGTCCATGCTTAATATCCAAGTCCATATTTTGCTTTGGCTTGCACAATGATAGGTTTAGGATTAAGAGTTGAAGGTAAGAGAGAAAAGAGGCTTGTCACTAGAACATGCCATGATTTTTTATGAGGGCATAATTCATTTAACCTAAAATGTATGTATCAATTCAAGCCAACATTCTATGGACAAGCAATAAAAGACCTATGTAGGAATATGATGCAAAGGGAGCATTAAAATTGCTAGTTTATGTACAAGGCATAAGGAAAAAAACCAAAAATATTAAATTACATACTTCAGATGTGAAGCGATGTTAGTTTGACAAAGGAGGCAACTTGTAGGTATGTCTAGTGATAACACCCTGAAGGAGAAAGTTCCTTATTTTTGATATAATTACTTAATATCTAGGTTCCTAGGTTTTTGACATGTCTGGGGTAGTTTTTCCTAATGTTCCAATGACAACTAACACTTTGTTGGTTTTAGTTTAATTAGGCCTATTGTTATATTCCTCTTTTTGATATCAAAAAGGTTGTAAATCCTTTTGTGATATATGTGCTTCATCTCTAGTAGTTGCTTCTTTGTCTAGTGTGCTTTCATTTTAAAGAGGGATCACCATTCTTAGTTGTTCCTTGCTTGTTCCTTTATCAGTAATCCTTCCACCTTCCCACTTCTTAGGATTTGTATTCATGATAAGCTCTTGGTCTTGAGTGACCCCATATTGGCCAAATGATCAGCTACACCATTAGCTTCTCTGTATACATGTGACATCATGTAATCCTCCATTTTATCTAAATATTCCCATATCTTTAACACCTAACTTTTTAAATTCTAGTTTGGTGTTTCACATTTTGTTATTGATTGAATACACGGTAATGAATAACCTTCTATGTTGACATTTTTTATATTCTTTTATTTGCACATCCACAGTCCCATAGCTAGGGCCTCCATCTTGGCTTCATTATTAGTAGCAAAACTAATTCTTTTAGACAAGGCCCAAATGCATTGACCCCCACTATCCCTTATGATGCACCTAGCCCCTATTGGTCTAGGGTTGCCTTTTGTTGACCCATCAAAGTTGATTTTGTACCTTCCTTGGTTCAAACCCTTCCAGACTACCTCTTTTCTATTTTTTTATTTTTCTTTAGAATGACCTTTGGGTCTTTTTAATTTGATCCAACTTTACTGTAATTCCTCATCCCATCTTGTAAATTTCGTGCCTATTTTTATCATAATTTTTGCATTCAATAGTTCACATAGACTTTCTTTTATCTTTTGTATTAAGTTACCTTCATCCATGCTCTTTTCTTGGAATATTCTACAATGTTTCTTTCCAAATGTGTCATACAATCATTGAAGGGGCCACAACCCATAAATCTACCCATAGTGAATCCTTCTTTCCTTTTGGACAACTGATCATCCATTCATTTAGCTTTTTTTGTCTTGCTCCATTCCAACCTAGCACACCTTGGATCTAGTCCCAACATCTTGAAGCATATGTGCAACCTAATAGGAGGTGATTGATTGTTTCACAATTTTTCTAACACAATGTACACCTGTTAGGGCCTTGAATGCCAATGATACTCAATTTCTCAGCTATAAGTACATACCTTTTTGAATTGTTTTCCAAAGAAAGGCTCTTTCCTTAAGAATGACTGAAGGATGTCAGCATAGTGTAGCTGACCAAGTAGAGTCTATTTTTATGGCATATTGAGTCTAATAAGTTTGACTAATTATTCCCATGAATGAGCTCCACACCACACTATTTTGTCCTCTTCTTTTGTTAAAATAAACTTTTTGTTAACCAACTCTTTCTTTAGTCTTGGTTTTATCCCCATTGGGATTGGTAGTGTCTCAACATCACACTAGTCATACTGATTTCCAAACTTAGGATGATTCAAGAAAATATAATTCCTCACTTTATGGCCAATTAACTCCTTTGTCAGCCTTATGTATTCCTTGATTCCATCCACTTCTTCTAATGGCCTATAACCATTCTAGGAATCCAACTAGAAATTAGATTGTTTCCCATTGTTACTTTTCCAATTCAAATGTTTTATTATAAGCTTCCTACTATCCCATAGGAATTTCCATATAACAAATCCTCCATTAGATGACCCTATGGTAAGGATCCTCTTTTGGTTTGGGCTATCCAAATACTTGCTTTGAAATATCTTATACCATCAATGATTCAGATTCTTATATATTTTCCAAGATAGTTTCGCTCCTAGAACCCAATTTTGCTCTTTCATCTTTCTTAGACCTGCACCTCCAACAACTTTTGACATACATGCCTTATCCCAATGCACCAAAGGGACTTTCTTATCCTCTTTTGCTCCTTCCCATAGGGATTTTTTGAGAAAAATTTCCAGATCAGATTCTACTTTGTGTGTAATTGAAAGCATAACATAACATATATTAGCACTACTGAAAGGACTGATTTAATCATTATTATCCTTCCTACCAATGTTAACCATTTATTTTTCCATGCAAAGGCCTTATTTCTGCATTTTTCCAAAAAATTCAGGTGCAATGTTGTGAGTGCCATGCTCCAAAAATTAATGGTGCGCCTAGATACTTAGCCAAGATTGTTGTAATTGTAAAGCTAAGGTGATTTTCTATTCTTTTTTGAGTGATATTTTTGGTGTTAAAAAAGAGTATAAAGGATTTTTCTTTGTTTACCACCTACCTTGAGCACTTGGTATACTCTTTCAATGCCTCTTTTATTGCTACTACCTCTCACATGTTGGCCTCCACAAATAATATAGTATCATTTACAAATTGAGTGTGTGTTGTTTGATAATCCCTTGTGCCACTTTTATACCTTTCCATATATTGTTTTCCCTTCTTAACTTAAGGGACCTCTCCATGGCCTCTACCATTATAATGAGAAAAAATAAGGATCAAGGGTCTCCTTGCCTCAGTCTATTTGTTACAGAAAATAAATCACAAATAGAACCATTTGCATTCAATGAATATCTTACTATGGATACACAATATTATATGAGTTCCATCTAGGACTGATCGAAGCCAAATCTCGTAAGAACTTCTATTAAGAACTTCCATTTTACTTTTTCATATGCCTTATATATATCTAATTTAGTCATCATTCCTTGCATTTTTTGTAGACATTATATGCACTAATTCATTAGCTTCTATGATGCTATCAATGATTTCTCTACCTAGACAAAAACCAATTTGTTCTTCTAAGATAACATAGTTTAGTATCTTCTTTATACAGTTGTCCAACACTTTGGAAATGATTTTATAAATTATTTTACACAAGGAAATTGGTCTATAATCATTAAAGGAGTTGTAAACTTTATTTTTTTGTATGAGGGATATTATTATGTTGTTAACATCTTTTACAAAAAAATTCTTAGACCTAAATTCCTCAACCACTTTCCATACTTCCTTCCCAATAAGATTCCAACATTTTTGATAGAAAATTGTCAGAAATCCATCTGGACTAGGTGCTTTCTCTGAATGTAATTGAAAGGTAGCAATATAGACTTCCTCCATTGATATTGTCTCATTTAACATGTGGTTGTCTGCCTCTGTGACACATTTTGGGATGCAGTCAAGGATTGCTTCATTTTACATGGTGCAGAGTTTTGTTTTTCCCCTAGTATTTTCTCAAAGCATCTAACTGCTTCCAATTCTATTATTCTTTTGTATCTAGCTACATTATCATTCTCTCAATTTATCTCATCAATTTTGTTCAAATCCTTTCATGATTTTGATGTAGTGTGAAAATATCTAGAATTTGCATCCCCTTTCTTTAGCCATGTTCCCCTAGCTTTGTCTCACCAAAATATTTCTTCTCTTGCCAAAATTTCTTTATGGTAGTTTTTTAGTTGTGTTTCTTTTTGGTAATCCTTGTGGAACATACCATTTTTTATTACCTTTTTATTCAGTTCTTCTAAATCCTTTTCCAACTTCTCCTTTTCTTGGAAAATGTTCTTAAAAGTCACCTTATTCCATTGTTTAAGATTTGATTTTACCATCTGTAGATTTTTCCTGAATACATAGCTGAGAGTGCCACTAACCTTACACTCTTTCCACCATGACTCTATAGAAGGAATCAAAATTTCTTCTCTCCACCACATATTCTCAAATCTGAAATATGTTTTTGTCAGTTTGGGTATGGTTTTCATTTTCATGAAGATTGGAAAATAATCTAACACAAAGATTGGGAGTATGGTTGATTCCATTGTTATAGCTTCCTCCATCCATTTGGTTGAGATGATAAAGGTCTATCTAATCATTTTGCAATATTTGTAAAATGTAATCTATGATTTGTCCAAGTGTAGATTTCATTTGATGTTTGCAAATCTATTCCCTTTATTTCATCCATAAATTCTCTAAAATGTTGAATATTTCTGTTGATTTTCTTGAGTCCTCCACTCTTCTCATAAATGTTTGTGATTGCATTAAAGTTACCTCCCAATATGAAGAAATGATCACCTAGTTGACCTATTTTGTTTGATTGCTTTCCAAGTTTCTTTTTTATCTTCATTCAATGGGATCGTATACATTAAATAGAGAAAATTCCATATTGGCATTAAATTCTATAACTTTGCATTCCATCCAATTATTATGTGCTTGGACTAGGATTATTACAACATTATATTCCTCCAAATAATTTCCAGGTCTCCAGTTGAACCATTGGCTTCTTGAAAAAATTGTGACCATGTTTTACAATACTTAAAAAAAATCTACTTCTAAGTTATTTAATTTAGTTTATTTTAGCATTATTATATCTACCGTTATTTTTTCTAAATGACGCTTGACTAAGAATCTCTTATCAGGGGCATTTAAACTCCTAACATTCCATGAGGAGATATTCATTTCCCTCCAAGGGAGGCTCTCCCTCCCTTGGATATCAAAAAACTAGAAATGTTTTTCATATCCTTCCCTAGCTCTTCATCTTCCCTTTTTTTTTTTTTTCAGACCCTACTCTGTAATTGAAACTATGTAAAAGATGATGAGATCTAGTATTAAATAACCATTTTCATACTTATGTACCAAATATTAACTACTATCGATGAATATGAAGATATATCAATACATATTTTACAAATAACTTGTAAAAAATAATGTGTTATGATGCTTTTACAATTAAATAGAATGGATTTTTAAATGTTGAGAATCATAGGTTGTTTTGAATTTTTCCATAACTCTAAATTTGATAAGAGACAAGATTTAAATGAAGAGAAAAAATAATTAAATAATACTCTCCTTTATCTCGTAGAATCAATTGGTACAATGAGGAGGACTATAAGGAAAGGAATGAGCCCTAGCCTTGTTGAAATGCTACATGCGAGTAAGGGTGTGATGTCTTCACCTCCTACTATACCTGAAGAGTAACAAGCTGAATTGAATGCACTTCATGCTAAGATAGCATCACAAGAGAAAAAAATTGAGGATCTAACAAGGAAAACAAGGAAAGGAACCAATCAGAACACTGGCATAGGAACTAAAGAGCCTAGTAGAGAGCACAATGAGCATATAAATAAAGAGCATTCAAAAGTAGCTCTAGAATTCCCACTTATAGTCACTCTATGCCAGATCAACAATGAGGTGTGGGAAAGGACCCAATGATTTGTGAATTGAAAAAAATGCAAGCACCTAAGTTCAATGGTACCAGGGGTGGAGATGTAGTTGAAGCTTGGCTAGTGGCAATGTCTTTTGGAATTAAATACCAATACCAAGGCTAGAATTTCCATCTACTAGTTAGAAGGTAGAGCCTTGTTGTGGTGGGACCATTTGGCGGAAATAAAAATTTATGACATAAGTCAACTGACTTGGGCCAAATTAGTCAAGCACTTTCATAAGGAGTATGTGTTTTCCCATCACCGAGATCAAAAGATGATTGGATTTCACTCCCTACATCAAGGGGGAATGTCGATAGCAAAATTCGAGGCCAAGTTCATGAACCTACTTTGACATGTGCACTATATGAAAGAAGAATAGGATCGGGTGAACAAGTTCACTTTGGGATTGAATAAAAACATTTTGTATGCTGAAAAAGCTATCTTGGCCTAAAAATTTGAACCAAGTTGTGGAGGTAGCTTTACACATTGAGGAAAAGTAGAAAAGCAAGCAGGAACATAAACAAAAGGTCCATTCTTCCAACCACTTGGATAACAAACATAAATATTCTTAGGAAGGTAAGCCTAAAGGAAAGGATTCTCAGTGGTTTAAGAGGGGTCAAAATTACAATGAGAACTGAGGATCAAAAATTTGGAAGGAAAAGGGAGATAAATGATAGAAATCACCCAAGCAAGTGGCTCAGTGTTACTCCACGAGAGGCAAGGAAGTCAAAAGAGGAATGATTGATGGTTGTTGGACATGTGGAGGTGACCACTACATAAATGAGTGTCCAAAGAATCCAAAAAATACCTCAAATCCCACTGCTCGAATTTATGCGGCTATAGATAATCGGCAAGCAAACCAATAGGCCTCCCTAATAGAGCTCTAAGGTACACTTTAAGGTCAATATATTTCTATTTTGTAAGATTTAGGAGACACAAATAACTTTATATCTCCTAATGTAATACAAAATTGCAAAATTTATCATAAGAGTCTAAGTTGAGAGGAGATGGACGTTGAGCTTGGTTTAGGTAAGACCCAAAAGATTAAGTTTTGTCTATGAGGAGCTGAAATTGACAAGTAGGAATTATTAAAACTAAGGTAAACCTATGGGTCACCCAATTAGGATCCTATGACCTCATCCTAGGAATGGATTGGTTCCGGGAGCATCAAGCCAAGTTGGATTGCTACATTAAGAAGATTGAATGTCTAGATGATCAAGGGAGACACATGACTCTCTAGGGAATCCAAACACCTTTAGTGCTAAAAATGATCTTAGCCATGCAAACTAAGAGGGAAGCAAGGAAGGGAAGCAAAATTTATATAGTTTAGGTAGAGGAGGGTAGCGAGGACCCAACTCCTAGCTTTCAAGATTATCTAATCCTCCAAGAATACCATGATGTCTTTCCCGAAGAATTTCCAGGATTATCTCCTAAATGACGGATGAATTTTGCAATAGATCTAGTCCTAGGGATTGAGCCTCTTTCAAAATCCCCCTATAAAATGAACATGGTTGAATTACAAGAGCTTAAGATGTAGTTGCAAGATCTGATGGAGAAAGGATTAATTTGACCTAGTGTGTCTCCTTGGGGAGCCCCAATGTTGTTCATAAAAAAGAAGGATGAAACCTTGAGGTTGTGCATAGAATACCAGATGTTGAACAAGGTGACCATTCGAAATAGATATCCTCTAACTAGAAGATCCATACATGTTTAACTAAGTCAAGCCGACTTAATCCTAAGTGGGGAGTGTGTCATATCCTCCTAGGACTCATAATTTTATAGCATGACCCCTAGCCCCATGGTAATTTGGACTGGGGGAGGATTTATGACCCTAGTATGATAAATGAACTTTTATGAGTGTGATGAATATGTTTTTTTGAAATTCTACTATTAATTGATATATGCATAACCTTATCATGTTTTGGTGAAATTTAAATGCTTGACTTTTATTTATACTGAATTTGTTGGTAGACTTGTGTGAGGTTTAATATTGGATGCAAGTACCCGGGGTGCAAGCTAAGGTGGATTTTGTGGTACGGTGATGAGATATGGGTAAACTTAGAGCCTGGCCCAAATGATGAACTCCATAGGTAACTTCGCCTTAACCTAAGGTTTACCATATTTAGGGCAGAGTAACAAATGTTGTTAGATGATCCTAATAGTTGAACCGGCAAGGTGTCTAAGGTGATAATTCTGCAACCATGAATTTAGTTCTTGGGGATATTAAATTCTCTTGTAACCTTCAAATGTTAGGTGTTGATGTTATTGCCATCATTTGTTTGGAAGACATCAATGTTAGTTAGATTATTACGATCCATTAAAACATTGTTGATAATGTAAATCCATAGGAAGTCATGTATAAATATAAATATAAATATTTAATAGAGCCCACCTAAATGATGAAATAAAATAACAATTAAAAAATAAATGAACACATATTAAAATACGCCTGAATAGAAATCCTTAAAAATAATAACTAAAACTAAATAAATATATTAATTAAATAAATAATAAGAAAAATATGAAAAAAGTATGACTAAATAAATTAACCATAGTCTCATAAAAGAAGGAAACACTTTTTTAAGAAAGAACTTTAGAAAATCCATCGAATGAAAAAGAGAAACAAAAGGAAGAAAGAAAAAATGTGAAGAAGTTGGAGGGAGGCGTGACTACAAAAATAATAATTTCTTGCCATTAATTTTTAACCTTCTCCCTCCACAAGCAATTGAAAAATGTGATTAATGAGGAGAGGGAAAGCATAAGGAAGAAGGGAAACCATGCCATTAAAAGGCATGGAGACCCCCAATTTTTGTAGAAGAATGGCTCAATTTGACTCACAAATGGAATGCCTCTATGTATAGGAAACCCTTATTTCTTTAAATCTGCAATTTGGGAGTTTATCCAAGTAGAAAAATGACTAGAAGAGAGGGTGAAGGGCCGTAGCAAGGGTGTGGAGTCTCTAGGTGAAGTTGCAAGTGTAAGACATCAGCTTGAAGTCCAAAAAATTGCCATCTTGGATGCCATTCTTCTGGGTCTTTTATTTTATGTGCCTTCCATTCATTTTCTAATTTTGTTGTAGAATATAAAGATAATATCATAAAGATACTATTAAAATACTTTTGGTAGTTGCTGCAACAAAGGGTTTGAGATTTTATTTTATGCTAGAAGTAAATCAGAACCCTAGCCAGCTCCAAATTTCTCTTTAAGTTCAATCACCCACTCACAACTCTTGAAATTATTGATATGCAATATTCCTTACATATATATATTAATCCATAGATCTCCCTACCATTAATGCATTGAACTTTTTTGAAGATGGAAGTGTTCAGTTGACACATTTGGGGTTATAGGTGAAAACATAACTAAAAAAAGGATAAATAATTTATTGCTCAGTGGTTGTTTAGTAGAATATTTTATACCCAGCACTTTAGCTTGCATTGGAAGAGGTCTCATTAATTAAAAAGAAGATTTTAGGCCTGCAATGATTGCTACCTAAGATTTAAACCTAAATAATAATCCATTAGCTTTGGTTGGTGAAATAAACCCTGCATAAAAGGTCCTCCAATTCTTTACCATTCAATCATTTTATTCTCATGGCCAGCTGAAGCAACAACTAGCTTCCTTATAAAATTTAAAGCTACAACTAGTTCTAGTAATTAAACCTTGTGACAAGAAATATCTCTCAATTTATATTGTTTTGATGTAACTACCTCAAGTATCATAGTCTCAATAGGTTCTTTCCCTTTTGTAGGAAAATCAACTATAGTAAAGTGACAACAAAAATAATTTTATCATTATCTCCCTTAAATCATATCAAAGTAGCTTAAGCTCGGCTCATATGGATGTTGGGATTCTACATATTTAGTTAATAGTAGATGTGAACCTTAAATTCATGTAATAACAACCCTATTCGTTCATTTGAAAATAAAATCACTCAAAGAGATAAAGGAATAAACTATAAAACTCCTTGTAGTGAAACCATAAAGCACGAATATGTGACTACTTGTTATTAGGTAGGTAAAACCATAAAATAAGTAATTAACTTGATAATGAGGTTAAAAGGGAATGGTCTATAATGGTAAACTTTATTAAGAATTATTAAAACTAAGGATGGAGTGAGAGGAGTTACAAAAATAGTTATGTTAAAGGAAGAATCAGTTAACTTTTAAATTACCTGGAGGTCTTGGGGCAAGAAATCCTCTCTTCGGCTCCTTCCTAGTGTTCCAGTTGCCCAATCAACAATGTAATTAAACTTAGAACTGTTGCAATATCTTTAAGTTGGGGAAAGGGTAATGGAAAACCATCTTTGAATGGGTAGTTCAACCTTGAGGTGGCTAAGTTTAGAACCTACTTATTCTGAGTTAGGAACCTCTTTCTAATTATATTGCTAAGCTAGGTACAAGAGCTAACTTTTACTAGAATGGATGGAGTAGGACCCTACGAGGGCACAGGTTGAGGTGGTAATCTTCAAACACATAGGCTATTCCTATCCATCCTAGGTGATCACCGATGGAAAATCCTATGGCCCACTCAGAGATAAGCTTATCCATGCTTGAGATTGATAGGAGTCAAGGAGCATATTATGCTAGTAGACTATTAGTTGTATCCTGGGATAGTGGAATAGATTTTTCTAGGAGCATGTGGTATTTGGAGCTAGCAACATGTCGTCAATGGACCACCTTACTTGCTTAGCCATCCATTGGACTACAAAAATAAATTATCTAATGAGGCTCGAAGTAGGTAGTAGACTAGGAATACCTTGTGTCATTGATGTGGTATAACTGGAAATGGTTTTGGTATTCTAAATTTTCATGTGTTGGAACACCTTGGGTAGATGGTCATTAGGATTTTGGTCTTGCATGCAACAAGCTAGTATAGTTTCCAACTCTCTCATCTTGGGCCACAAAATCTGCTTGGAGGGGTGGATAGGGATTAAATCCACATGGAGGGATCATATTGCACCCCTAAATTGAACTAAGGTAGAAGATGTTGCAAGAATGATGAAGGTGTTGTCATTTATATCAACATTTCAATTGGTTATCAACTAGTTGCTATGGATGTTGGTTGTTCATGTCAAGGATATTGAGATAATTGTATTGAAGAAAGGTTGCAGGTGTTTAGTGGTTGCTTCATGTTTTGCTCCAGGGTTTGCTCCTATGTGTGGTTCAGATATGTTGATCAAGTTTGTTGGAAGCTATTATATCCAAATTTTTGGCTTTTGATTCATTGTACAGTGTGAGTTATGTTCATCAGTTGTGAAATGTGGTTTTTTGTGTTTCTGGCTGAGGTTTGAGAGAAATGTTGTTGGTCCAGATTTCTCTCTGGTAAAGTCTTATCACTTGCAGTTCTAAAGTTAAGATGTTATGATTGTGCTGAAGATAATTTTTCTATCTAGAAGGATCATGCTTAATTGTTCTATGTTTTACACTAGTTTGGCCGACCTTGTGTTGAACACTATCTTTGAAGCTAATGAAGCATGATGGAACTATTTGGGTCCTCATCAAGCATGTCTTTGGGTCACCCTCATTCTAATTCCACCCAAGGATGTTTTGGAACTAACCTAATTTAAATTTATTGATGGATGACCAACTTTGGATATGTTTCAAAGTTGAAGATGGTATAAATACAGGATGAGTTAGTGGTGAAAGAAGACAAGGAGATAAGTTCAAAGAAATAGAGAAGATAGATTTGAATTAGTGGGTGTGTGTGATGCGAGTTTGGAAGATCAATGTGAAGCCTAAATGTTGAGTGAAGGATGCAGGGAGCTAAATTTGTACTCTCTTATTCATGCATGTCTGCAAGTGGATGAGCAAGTGATGGTGGATTTCTTTATTGCATTGAGATTTACTTCTCTCTACAACCTATCTCTTCTAACTTCTTTGTATCTTTGTGGTAGTGAGCCCTTTGAGTGGTTAGCCATGTTAGACAGTGAGTCCTTGTTTTGGTAGTGAGCCTTTGTAATTGATTTTGATATTCTCTATAGTGTGAGTTAATCCTTTTAGCAGCGTTAAGGATTTGTTTCGGTGAATGATTTAAAGGTTTAAGTTTGTTACAACTGATTCACCCCCCTCTTAGTTGTTTTGTTCAACAATTGATATCATAGCTTGGTTCCTTGGAGAAGAGATTAACCACTTAAGTCTGGGATGGTTGGAATAGTTACTTATGATTATCCAAGGTTTGATGGAACTAATTAATCTATATGGAAAATACTAATGGAAGAATATCTAGAGTATTGTGGATATGATGTGAAGAAATATTACAAGAATCCTTACACTCCTCCTAATAATGGTCTTAGCTTGGAGAAGAGATTAACCACTCAAGGAAGTCTGGGATGGTTGGAATAGTTACTCATGATTATCCAAGGTTCGATGGAACTAATTATGCTATATGCAAAATACTAATGGAAGAATATCTAGAGTATTGTGGATATGATGTGGAGAAAGATTACAAGAATCCTTGCACTCCTCCTAATAATGGTCTTAGTTTGGAGAAGAGATTAACCACTTAAGGAAGTCTGGGATGGCTGGAATAGTTACTCATGATTATCCAAGGTTAGATGGAACTAATTATGCTATATGGAAAATACTAATGGAAGAATATATAGATTATTGTGGATATGATGTGGAGAAATCTTACAAGAATCCTTACACTCCTCCTAATAATGGTCTTATTATGGTTTATGAGATCAAGGCACATGAAGCAAACAATAAGGCAAAGTACATTTTGAAGAATAGTCTTGTACATTCTGAGTTGATTAAAGTTCAGAATCTAAATATTGCTAAGGAAGTTTGGGATGCTTTGGAAAAGACACATGAAGGTGATGAAAGGGTCAAAGAGGAAAAATTGCAAAATTTGGAGACACAGTTTGAGTTCCTACATATGTCTGAAGATGAGAATGTAAAAGCTTATGTACATAGATTGGATGAGGTAGTAGTTGGAATGCAAGGACTTGGTGCTATTATAGATGAAACCAGGATTGTAAAGAAGATTCTTAGAAATCTCCCTAATGCTTACAATGAAAAGGTATGTGCTATTAAACAAAATATAGATTATTATACCTACACTAAAGAATAATTTTTGGTATCTCTGACATCTTATGAGATGAGAAATCTGAATTTGAGAAATGGATTCAAAAGATAGACTAGTTTTAAGGCTACAAAAGCTAAAGATCTGAATGAAGAAATCTTGATGAAGTAGAAGATAAATTCTGAGAAGGATGAGGAAAGGCTCCAACAAGTATGAAGGTAAGTTACCCTTTAAATGCTTTAGTTGTGGAGGAATAGGTCATTATGTTGCAAAGTGTCTAGAAAGAGCTAAGAGGAATAAACAAAGATATGAGAAAGAAAAGAAAGGTAAGAAAATCAATAGAGCATATTATGTGAATGAGGATGCTATTATATCTGATGAGGAATCTAATTATGGATATCCTAATGACAATGAATGCTTGTTCTTGGCTATAAAATATGAACCTACTTTTGCTAATTCTGGAAAAATGGGTGAAGGAATGCCCTCTGGAGAAGGATAAAATGAAGGTATTGTTATCTATTCCCTACATGCTAAACAAGAAAAGAACTATTGGGTTGTTGATAGTAGTTTTTCACATCACATGATTGTGATAAGAGTAATTTTGTTAAAATTTAAAAATATGATCGAGGCTTGGCTATTTTTGGAGATTATATTGGTGCTAAAATTTGTGGGATAGGTTTAGTAAGTTTTGATGGCAAGCATAATACTGATGATGTCTACTATGTTAAGGGTTTAAGGCATAATATCTTGAGTGTTGGAAAAATGTGTAGTAAAGGATATAATCTTGTATTTTAGGATGAGAAATTTGAGATCAGGAAAGGATCTAGAATAGTGATTGCTACATGAAAAAAATATGAAGGAAATATCTATCAACTTAAGGGAGCTAATGGACGATGCTTTATGACTTAGATTAATGAAATTTTGTTGTGGAATCAAAGAATGTGTCACATTAATTTTGATAAATTGATGAGGATTAGTCTGGTTCAGGTTGTGAGAGATTTACCAAGGATTACAAAGCCTGTTAATGTTGTTTGCAAGAATTGCTAGTCTAGAAAGAAAGCAAGACGCCATTACAAATCAAAGGAACAATCTACTATTAGACTACTGGATTTAATTCATACATATCTCTATGGCCCTACAAGAGTGAGAATTATACAAATTGAAAGGTACTTTATGCTTTTGATTGATAATTATTCTAGATACACATCGGTTACATTTCTTAGAGAGAATTTTGATGCATAAGATAGATTCAAGACATTCAAAGCTATGGTTGAAAATGAAGTGAATTTAAGGATAAAAAGCTTGAGGTCTAACAAAGGTGGAGAATTCGCCTCCCATGAGTTTAATATGTTTTTAGAAGTACATGGAATAAAGAGGCAATTGTCTGCTCTGAGAACTCCTCAGTAGAATGGAGTTGTTGAAAGAAAGAACATAACAATTCAACAGCCTAGTAGATCAATGATTACTAACGTAGGTTTACTAGAAGTTTACTAGAGAGAAACTATTTATACTATTGTTTATGCATTCAATCAAGTTCATGCAAGAGAAAATAATACAAAGACCCCCTATTAGCTATGGTGTGGAAGAATTCCTATTGTTAAGTATTTCAAGGTATTTGGAAGAAAATGTTATATTAGAAGAGATGAAGAAACTTTAGGAAAGTTTGATGTGAGAAGTGATGAAGGCATTTTTCTTGGATATTCTACTAAAAACAAAGCTTATAGTTGTTTTAATAAGAGAAAGAGAAAGATTGTAGAAAGTGTAAATGCCAAGGTTGATGAAGTAATAAAGAATTCAATTGATGTGGATGGATATGTATCGGATGCACTTGATTGCGTAAGGATTGAAGAAATTGTGGGAGAAAAAGAAAATGAAAGAGAAGAAGAAGCTTCGGTGGTGTCCCCTAAGACACCTAGATATGTGCAGAAGAATCATTCAAAAAGATAGACCATTGGATATAAGCTAAAAGGAGTATTGACAAGAAGTAGAGTTGTTATTGGTGAAGTAAATTTGTGTTTATTTTTAGAGATTGAATTGAAGACTATAAGTGAAGCATGCAAAGATGAAAAATGGAGGGAAGCTATGACAAAAGAACTTATGTAGATTGAGAAGAATCAAACTTGGGAATTGGTCCCAAGATCGGCAGACCAAAACATTTTTGGATCAAAGTGGGTATTCAATAATAAGTTGAATGAGAATGGAGAAGTGGTTAGAAACAAAGAAAGGCTTGTGTGTAAATGTTACTCACAAGTAGAAGGCATAGATTTTCAAGAGAATTTTGCTCTGGTGGCAAGAATGGAAGCTATAAGTATGTTCTTAGTATTTGCTACCCATAAATATTTCAAGGTCTATAAGATGGATGTCAAGTCTGCATTTTTGAATGGTGGGCTAGAAGAAGAGGTCAACATGGAACAAACAAAAGGATTTCAGTTGTCAGATCAACCAGATATGGTGTGCAGATTGAAGAAAGATTTATATGGATTGAAGCAAGCTCTGAGAGCTTGGTATGCAAGGTTAGATAGGTATTTGATTCAATAATTTTTCAACAAAGGTAAAACAGATAGTAATCTGTATTTTAAAATTGAAAATGATGAAATCCTGATAGTAGTTGTATATGTTGATGAAATTATTTTTGGAGGAAATGAAACTGTGTAGAATTTTTGGAAAAAAGATGCAAAAATAATTTGAAATGCCTATGTTTGGAGAGATGAATTTCTCTCTTGGACTACAAATTAATCAAAAAGAGAAAGGAATTTTTATTTCACAATCTAAGTATGTGAAAGAGATGTTGAAGAAGTTTGGGATGGATGGTTCCAAACCAGTATGCACTCCTATGATGAGTAGTTGAAAATTAGGTAAAGATGATGATTCACCTAAGGTTGATTAGAGAAAATATAGATCTATGATTGGTGGTGTAGACATCCAATTTGATCACTTCCATATGATCAAACGCGTCTCCTTATTCATCTGGTTCCTCATCCCCTCTGTCAATATTAATTAAACCAGTTGTTTAATTAATACCCTGCATCTTGCACAAAGGTCCTAAAGTATTTAATTTAATACTTTACCCCTTTTCCTCCTCTAAATTAAATAAATATACCCTTTTATTTAATTTAGTCATATTCCCTTTTTAAATTAAAATTCATTTTTAATTCATCTTTTCTCTCTCATGGTCACATCCTCCAACTTTTGCAAGTTGGTCCCTAATCCATTTTAATTACTTCATCTTCTTCTAATTAACCGGTTAGCATGTGCACACCCTTAATCATCATTAGGGTCACATCCTCCATAATTTCCCACTTGCTTCTAATGAGTCATTAGTCCATCTAACTGATTATTTGCACAACCTTAATCAGTTGATTAGCCTAACCTAATCCTCCTCCTCCCATTTATAGCACATGTCCTTGAGTCAACCTTATTAAAGGCTTTCTCCTTTTGGACAAGGCACTCCACTTCCCCATGTGAATTTTTAATTCACCTTTTAATCCCCAAGGCACCCAAAAGGAATTTTTAATTCCTTCACTTCTCCCCACATGTCCTCTTATTCTTTATTCTTTCCCTCTCCCCATGAGAATATTTGAGGAATTTTTAATTCCTCACATGTCCTCTCACCCACATGGGGACAAGGACCTCCTTATGAGAAGAGATCTTGTCCAATCCCAAGGTACTTTGTACCCCTCTCCATGTCATGTCCTTCTCCTTCCACCTCATGTCCACTTCACCTTTTAGGGCTATCTCACATGCCACATGTCAAGATGTGAGGGCTTGTGAGTTCTCAACTCACCTTAGCCCTACATCTTGATATTTGGTGGCTCAATCTTGACCCTCCATTTCCCCTAGGAATTCTCAAAAATCCTATAAATACCCCCTCTTTTCTCTCATTTTGAAAGAGATCATTTTGCTAGCCAAACTCTTGCAATTTTGTTTCTCAACTTATACTTAGTCATTTTCTTGTATCCATCCACTTGCACTCATCCTCACAACTTCATTTAGCTTGCATCTCATGCCATCCAAGGAGCATACACATCAAAGATCGAAGGGCCAACCAAAGGATCGATTCGACGCAAGGTATAAGGTTCCATTTTGTTGCTTTCATTTTGTGTTGTTTCCAACTTAGGATAATCTTGAGGTGTAGGTTGTTTTGGTGTTTATTTGCACTCTTTTACTTGTTGCTTGTCTTCTAACGCTCACATTCGACCTATCACATTTCTGGCACGCCCGGTGGGACCCACAAAAGGGTCTCTTTCTTTCACGTTTGCTATTTTTTGCATTTTTGCAAGTCCAGGTTACAGAGTGGCGGTGTAGTGGCATTTGTCCTGGAGTGGCGGACCTGTCCTGGGGTGGCGAACTGGTCCTGACAGAGTGGCGGATTTGTCCTGGAGTGGCGGACCTGGGGTCCTGCAGTGGCGGACCTGTCCCATTGCAGTGGCGGACCTGTCCTAATTCAGTGGCAGACCTATCCTAATTCAGTGGCAGACCTGTCCCAATTCAATGGCGGACATGTCCTGAAGTGGCAGACCTATCCTAACAGAGTGGCGGACTGTCCCTGCAGAGTGGCAGATTTGTCCTACAGAGTGGGGGACTTGTCCTCCAGAAGGTAAAAATTTCAAGTTTTCCCGAATTGTCTTTTGGTAAAATAGGAACATAGTTTAATTAAAGGGGTGTCAATAAACCTTGCTTGGCATGTTTGGGAAGGCTATTTGACATATCCAATCCCCTTGCACCATTTGGCGATCCTGGGTGACGAGAAATCGTAGCTTTCCAAGTCCTTTTGAGTCACCCTTTTTCACTTTCTTAGTGGGACCTGCTTGGGGATTTCATCACCCCAAGGGACAATTCCAACCACGTGTACCGGCGGGGTATATAAAGGGGGGAGAGTGAAAGCTGTACCTCAATCCAACCACGTTGTAATTGGCGAAGCGTTGGGATGACGTGAAGAGTTGGTCTGAGCCTTTAGTATCTCGCTAAGGTTCCCGACTCACGCTTGTAACGGGTTGGTGTTCATGGTTTGGGCCTCATGTACCGGGTGTATATTGAGGACTCCTTAGAAACCATGTGTATCCTAGAGTAGAAGACTTTGTTGACCATACCTGTTTCTACTAATATTAGGGTTGTGTTGTTTGCATTGTCTTTCTCGTGCATAAACCAGTGATTGTCAGTTTGGCCAAGTCTTTTATGATTGCTATATTTTGGGTCCTTTTCCTTACCCATCCATCCAAACATCCAACTTAAAAACTTCCCCTTTGGCAAACCTATCCTAACCCTGCGGCGGACCTGTCCTAACCCTGTGGCGAACCTATCCTAGTGCTATGGCGGACCTGTCCTAACCCTGTGGTGGACCTATCCAAGTGCAGTGACGGACCTGTCCTAACCCTGTGGCGGACCTGTCCTAGTGCTGTGGCAGACCTGTCCTAACCCTGTAGCAGACCTGTCCCTGTGTTGTGGTAGACTTGTCCAAGTGCAGTGGCAGACCTGTCCAAGTGCAGTGGCGGACCTGTCCCTTTGACCAGCCTATACCATCATTTGGCATTCATTGTCCCTCTGTTTTGAACACCGAAACGATCATTTAGCATCCAAAACAAACATCTGAACGTCCGTGCCGAGCCCCCATCCCTTCGTTCTAAGGGTCATTTGTCCTGAACAGTATTTTGCTTGTTTCAAGAGTCATTCATCTATCTTGAAACACTCCCCATCTGTCCTAAACACCTTTCATCTCCAATCTCTGTTATTCCATATAAACCCCGTTGGAGTTGTCATCCAAGTTGACCTAGGTATTTATCCCTAATCACAATCATCATAACTCGCTTAGGATCGCTATCCATCTTAGGTCAGTTATCATTTTCGACCCAATCAATCCGCTTCTATCTCAAGTTGGATTCGGTGTCGTTACCATACATCTACCTTTCAATCAATACCTAGTGTTACCAAGGATCCCTCTTAAACTCGGTTGTGGATCTCGGTCTTCATCGTATCTACCATCACATCAATCCTAATCATCAGATCGATCTGATCCCCACATCATCAAACCTATTCGGATCAAAACTCAGAATCTAGGTTAATCCAATATCTACCAATCAATCCAATCCAATTCCATCAAGCCAATCCACGTCGACATAATCAATCATCGTCAACTAATCTGTCATCAAAATCAAATCAATCTCTCATCATCAAGGTGTTTCTAATCTACCTCATCATCTTGCATGCCCGTTCAGACTCGATCACAGGCAAAGAAAATGGCCGACCAACAAGCCCTGAATGCCCAATCGAACAACCCACAAAATCCCACCAACACGGTCAGCATCTCATCAGATCCTAACTATGGTGCTAATATCCCTCATGATCCTCACAATAGCACCTCGTCGCAATCCAATGTGGATGGTCAAAACACATCACCACCTGGGGAGGAAAACATGGCCGATCAACCTGAACTCACACTCGAGGAACACTTTAGCAACCCTGTTAATGCACAAATGACAGAACGCCTTCTCGAAAGACATGGTGACCAAATCTTGGCTCACTTGATTGACAAAGGTGTCAAGTTTCCGTCAGGTGTTGACTTATCCAAGTATGGCACCTCCACATCTAATGTACCCCAAGGTGCACATGACATCCCCAGTAGCTCGTATATCCCCAACTCTCCTTCCATAGAAGGTTGGCATCAACCTGAGTTTGGCAATGCTGTCCTATATCCCGTTGGAAATCCCACACATCCCACCATCTCGGTCACGGGAGCCCCCCAAACCATTGATCCCAATGATCATTTTGCCTATGGCATGCCACAGAACGTCCCGCAACCACAACCATTAATGCTACCGGCACCACCCCCAAACCCGCTTCCTGTCAACACTGGGGGCAACCCTTTCGCCGCCTTGCAACTACCGCCCCAATCTATCAATCCTCCACAATCATCATTCATACCTCAACAACTGCCCCAATCTACCAATCCTCCACCATCATCATTCATACCCCAATAACCGCCCCAATCTACCAATCCTCCACCATCATCATTCATACCCCAACAACCGCCCCAATCTACCAATCCTCCACCATCATCATTCATACCCCAACAACCATCCCAATCCAACATCCCTCCTCCATCGTCATTCGTATCCCAACAACCTCCCCAAGCCTACGCTCCCACTAGCGTTCAACAACCTCCCTCGCACAACATCTCAATCGCACCTCCACCTCAACAACAACCATTGGTCAATCCCCTATTTTCAACACAACCATCACAACATCAGTGGCAAGGAAATCAACCTCAGCCTTCAGCCTCAACCATATCTCCATTCCTTGCATCCCTTTTACGCCTGCAAGCACAACCACCACATAACATCCCATCTCGCCCACCACATCCGCCAACCATGCATCAACAACCACCCCATCATTACAACTACTATAACCAGCAACAATATCAACAACAACCCTCCTATGTGGCATCGCAACAATCGTATCAGCACCCCCAATATCCACAAGCCAATCAACAACACCTTCTCCCTACTTCCCAATAGTATGCCACCCATAACCATCTGACCCATCCATACCTCGCCTCGCAACAGCAACCCCTTTATCAACAAGGTCCCTTGGCGTATCAGTAGGGGATGCCACCTCCTCATCCGTACGCCCATCTCCAAACATCATCTCAGAATCCACAATCATCCTACCATCAATATCCATCCAACACACCAGCCAATGTGGACATCCTAGAAATCAAAGCCGCTCTGAAGGATCTCCAGGCAGGGACTAGCAAATAATCGTTCAAGTTTGAAGATATATGCCCATATCCATATGATCCCTCCATCTCACTGATTCCCTTCCCCACACATTTTGAGATGCCAAAGTTTGAAAAATATAAGGGGAACAAAGATCCTAAGGCCCACTTACAGGAGTTCTACTCCCAGTGTCAAGAAGTTATCCACAATGACAACTATCTCTTGCGCCTGTTCCCCCGAAGTCTGGCAAGCAATGCCCTAGGGTGGTTCATGACTCTTGAAAAGGGATCTATAAAATCTTTTGTAGACTTGTCAGAAAAGTTTGTCTCCTACTTCTCCTTCAACTTGGAGAAAGATACTGATACCCTGGATCTTCTCAAAGAGAAACAACGTGAAGGGGAAACCTTTACTAGCTACCTCCAGAGGTGGCGTGCCCTAGCCAGCTAAATGAAAACGCCTTTGAAAGAAAAGGACATGGTCACCCTCTTCGTGGAAAACTCTCATCCTGACATGGCCCATAACTTCCGATTACACTGTGTCACCACTTTTGCGGAGGTAGTAGAGAAGGGACCCATCCTTGAGCGTGCCCTTGTTGCCAAGGGGCACGTCAAAATATATAATCAAGATAAGGAAAGGACATTCAATGACAAGCCACATTTTTGGAACAAGAACAAAAATGCAGTCAATGATGGTGTCACTGACACTAAACATGTCCACGTGGCCAACACATCCCAGAAACAACAACAATCCATACCTAATGCCATATCTGTACTACAAGGGACACCTCGTCCTCCCCAACAATCCAATCAAAATAACCAAGGGAACACCAAACACCAATATGCTCAACTAGGAGAACCCTTAAGTGTCATCTTCAATAAGCTGTTGTAGATTAGCTATCCGATCACATATCCTGTCACCAAGCCACTCGATGAATCCAAACCTAAGCCCGCATGGTTTAGAGAAAATGAATATTGTGAGTTCCACAAAATCAAAGGACACTATTTGAATAAGTGCCAAGGTCTGAAAAACTATGTACAGGATCTCATAGATCGAGGTGACATCAAGGTTGACCCTAGTCAAGCTCTGTCGTCCAATGCTCAATTGCAGATCTATCAAAACGCCTTCCCAAACCATAACCAAGGCCCAAGTACTTCCAATAGTAATCCTCAAAATAACAGCACAAATAACGTGAGCTATAAGAATGTACCCCTCAAATACGAGGGTATTATTCATTACATTGAGCAGGTAGAACCTCGTGTATCCATGATACATGTCAAAGCTAAAGACCCTCAATGTGCTGTTACCACACGACGAGCCTGCATCACCGTTCGTGCAGCCTCCGCACCAGCCCAACCGACTCCTGTAACATCCCAGTACAATATTCTTGATCACCTAGGAAAGACCCCTGCACATATCTCCATCTTGGATTTACTCAAGTATTCCCCCATGTATCAAGAAATCCTCAACAGAGCCCTATAGGAAACCCATGTGTCTAATAATATGGATCCTACACAGTTCCAAGCCTTGGTAGGACACCTGGCTTCATCCCACCAACTACATTTCAGCCAAAATGATATGCCCAACATTGATGCCAATCACAATCGTCCCTTACATATTGAAGTCGTGGTTGCCCGGCATAAAATAAAAAGGGTCTTGGTAGATAATGGCTCTGTCCTCAACTTGTGCACTCTAAAATTCATAAAACAGGTGGGGTATACCCAAGCAGACTTAAGCAACCAGATTATTACAATCAAGGCTTATGATAATGCAGAAAGAAATTCAGAAGGGATCATCAATCTTCTTGTCCAAGTGGGACTAGTGGTTCAGTACATCACCTGTCATGTCCTTGATCTGGACTTGCCATATAACCTCCTCCTCGACCGTCCATGGCTCCATGCTATGCAAGCAGTTCCCTCCACCTTCCATCAGTGCCTCAAATTCCCAGTCACCGGACAAGAGGTCACCATCTATGCCGACCCCCAACCATTCGAATATTGACGTGCTCTAGAGGCATCATTTCCCCATTTACATTATTGTCCTGGGGTTAAAATTGGGGCATCTCAGTCATCACCCGTTTATCCACCATCCACTGCAAAAACCACTCCATCCTCCACCACTGAGCCTACATTCACAAAAGTCCAGATCATTGACAAAGGGTGTGGCGAGTACGAAATGCATACTGCTCTTAATGTAGCGACCATGCCACCATCGCCACACGAGTATGGTCAACCTTCCCATGCTACCCCAAAGGCAGACAAGACCGTCACCTTCCATGGAAAAAACATCCCTACCACCACATTCGTATCCCCAAGTATCAAGACAGATGCGCCAGAGGAAGACATAAGCCAATGGGTTTACCGAGAAGAGCCTCAGCCGAAAACTCCTCTCAAGGAATACTTCCAAGAAAAGTACCCCTGGCCGACAAAGTTTGTGGAAAAGCATAATTATCAAGGCAGAGGCCTAGGAAAGCAAGAACAAGGGCGGTTACAACCCATTGATACATCTTCGCTACCAAAAAATGTGGGCATTGGGTATGACAGAAAGCAGAAAGGCCCTGAAACATCGTCTAATGCTTCCAATAGTGTAGTTGTGGACAACGGCTCATTGGAAGACATACCCGAGGAAGAATCCATCATACGTGCGTACGATGACGTCGATCACGCCGACCTATCTTCCATGTTCGAATGCCTATCCATCTGCACTATTAGCCTATCCCTTTGCCATCCTGAGCTCATTGATTGGGACCTACGAACTAGCACACCTGTCAGTATGTCTGCGGATACATATGTCAACCTCATGGGATTGGGGGAGGATGAACACTCCAGTCGCAAAAATGAGAATAAGAAAAATAACAAACGGTCATCTAGTGAAAACCTCCCTGAGGCACTTCGTGACCTTGAAAAAGTAAAAATAAAGGATGCATCTGATGGCGAAAACCTCGAAGAGGAGCTAGAAGATGGAGATGTTCATCTTCCCCTTATGGGAACTCAGTTATCCGCCCGATCATCTATTCTGATTGAAGAGACTCAAGAGGTCAATCTGGGAACTGCTGAAAGTCCTAAGGTCACCTATGTAGCCAGGTCACTCTCAAAGCAAGAGTACCCGATCATCGTGTAGCTACTCCAAGACGGGATCGTTAACTTTGCTTGGTCATACTCAGACATGCTAGGCTTAGATCCCGCCTTAGTGGTTCATCACCTAGACATCCGCCCAGACGCTAAGCCTATCAAGCAAAAACTCTGCAAGATGCATCTGCAAGTCGCGTTGTTAGTCAAGAAGGAATTGGAAAAGTTACTGGAGGCAGGATTTATCAAACCGATTGACTACTCTGAATGGATCTCCAACATGGTGCCAGTCGCTAAACCAAATGGTGACATTCGGGTCTGCACGGACTTCAGGGATCTCAACAAAGCCTGCCCAAAAGATGACTTCCCCCTGCCTAACATTGACATGTTGGTCGACCTGACAGCAGGACACGAGATGTTGTCCCTTATGGATGGCTTCTCTGGGTATAATCAAATCCGAATCGCACCTGAGGACCAACACAAAACCGCCTTCACAACTCCTTGGGGCACTTTCTGCTACAATGTTATGTCCTTCGGTCTCAAAAATGCAAGGGCGACATATCAGAGGGTAATGACGGTCATCTTCCATGACCTCATACATATCATCATGGAAGACTATGTTGATGACCTATTAGGGAAATCAGAACACGAGCGAACATCCTGCCATCCTGAAGAAGATATTTGAGCGGTTAGAGCATTATAAGTTGCGGCTGAATCCAAAAAAGTGTGTCTTTGGGGTCACTTCCGGAAAGTTGCTGGGTTTCATAGTCTCTCACAGGGGCATTGAGGTTGATCCCACTAAGGTGAAGGTTATCCTAGACATGCCCCCTCCACGCAATCTCAAACAGTTAAGAAGCCTTCAGGGAAAAATGCAGTCCATCCATCGCTTCATTGCCCAGCTGGCAGACAAGTGTCAAGCATTCACTCATCTTCTGAAAAAAGATTCCACCTTCCGATGGAACCAGCAGTATCAGATGGGATTCGATAAGATTAAGGAATATTTAGCCCATCCACCAATATTGATGCCACCTATTCCCGGAAAGCCCCTCTTGCTCTACATCTCCACCACTTCAGCCGCACTGGGGGCATTGTTGGCGCAGCATGACGAGTCATCAAAAGAAAGGGCAGTCTACTACATTAGTCAGACATTGGTTGGCTATGAGCTAAACTACTCTCCCATGGAAAAAGCCTGCCTTGCACTCGTCTTCAGCACACAGAAGCTTCGACATTACATGCTTAGCCATCCAGTAAAATTAATCGCCAAGATCGACCCATTGAAGTACCTGTTATCTAGAACCACTCTGACTGGCCGCATGGCTAAGTGGGTCATGCTCCTCAGTGAATTCGACATAGAATACATGGACCACAAGGCTATCAAAGGGTAGATAATTGCAGATCAGTTGGTGGAAGCTCCTCTAGTTGACACTCATCTATTGATCACGAAATTCCCCGATGAGGAAGTCTTTTCAGTTGAGGAAACCCCCATGTGGACACTATATTTTGATGGATCATATACACATAATGGATCGGGGGCAAGAATTTTATTAGTTACCCCTCAAAGTGACTACATTCCCAAGTCATTCAGGATAGTGTTCCCATGTACCAACAACATGGCCGAATACAAAGCTCTCCTCACCGGCCTCAAAATTGCCAAACAGTGGCACATAACTCAGTTGAAAGTCTTCGGTGATTCCTTGCTAGTCATTAGGCAAGTTAATGATGAGTTTCTGACCAAGGATGATAAGTTGTTACCCTACAAATGCATGGTGGATGATTTCAAGAAATACTTCACCTCCATACAATTTGAACAGATTCCCAGGGTACGAAACAAAGCAGGTGATGCGATGGCCACTATCGGCTCCCTCCTGGACATGCCCAAGGATCGCACAGAGTGTGAGTTCCTTGTAGAACAACTGTTAATCCCAGCATACGATATCCCTGAGACTGAAATGGTGTGCAAAATTGTGGGTCCCACCTCCCCATGGTACCAAGACATCTATACCTACCTCCGTGATAACACTATACCCCCGGACCTTACCCGTAACCAATGCAAATCCTTCATCCATCGCTCTTCTCGATACGTCATCGTCGGAGATACGCTTTATCGTCGTGGGTATGATGGAATCCTCCTTAGATGTCTAAATGAGACCGAAGCCCATACTACATTAACGGAGGTACATGGCGGTGTTTGTGGAGCCCATTCAAATGGTATGGCTCTAGCCAAAAGGATCCTACGGGCTGGATATTATTGGCCTACGTTGGAACATGATGCTTGTGAGTTTGTGAAAAAGTGTCTTCCATGCCAGCAACATGCAGATTTAATCCATGCTCCAGCACAAGATCTTCAGCCCCTCCTGGCACCATGGCCATTTTCTCAATGGGGTTTCGACTTGATTGGCAAGATTCACCCACCTTCATCTAACGGCCATACATTCATCATTACCGCCACTGATTATTTCACCAAGTGGGTGGAGGCAATGCCCCTCTCACAAATCACCGGCACTCAGATCTCCAAATTCATCCTTTACCATATTCTCTGCAGATATGGTATCCCGTCCACCATCATTTCCGACAATGGAAAACCATTCAAGAACCAAGCCATGAAACACCTATGCGATACCTTCCATATCCAGCACCGTTGGTCAACACCTTATTACCCCCAGGGTAATGGTCAGGCATAAGCGACCAACAAAACCCTTATTCGTATTCTCAAAAAAGTTGTCAATCACACTGGATGAGATTGGCACCTCCACATTCATCCTGCCCTCTGGGCATATCGCACATCCATCCGCACCCCAACAGGCGCCACCCCCTACTCTCTGGTGTTTGGTTCCGAAGCCATCTTGCCAATCGAGGTTGAACTTCCATCGTTGAGAATCTCTCTTAAGAACCTTATCAGCAAAAAGGATGCTCATGTTGCGCGGCTTGCACAGCTAGAGTTACTGGACGAACGCAGAATAAAGGCCTACGATCATCTGCAAGCATATCAGAATCACCTCAAGCATAGTTACAACAAGAAGGTTCGTCCTCACCAATTCTAGGTGGGCGAGCTTGTCCTTAAAGAGAACCAACATACTCAGCAAGACCGAGACAAGAAAGGAAAATTTGAGGCAAATTGGTTGGGGCCCTATATCATAGCTGCTAAATATGGATTTGGGGCATACAGGTTGACTACTCTTGAAGGAGAACCCCTTGAAGAGCCTATCAATGTCATGCATTTGAAAAATTTCTACGCCTAAGTCCGCTCGGTTACCCCATCTGGTCAAAAATAAAAAAAAAATCAAAAAAAATCAAAAAAAATCAAAAAAATCAAAAAAATCAAAAAAATCAAAAATTCAAAAAATCAAAATAAATCCGTCCTATGGTGAAAACCACCTTTTTGTGGCGCCTTGGAAAAGTATGGATGGTGAAAACCTGGTAACAGGCGTCATCCATAGAGGGCTTAATCATTATCTACCCAACATCCTAGTTATTTTGTGTCGACTTCCGCACTATTGCCCTCACCCATCTCATCCCAGGTTGTTTGGTAAATATTGATTAAGCATTGGACGACCCACTTAGTCTATCCCCCATGCATGAGCTTTTCGGTATCCCACTCTGAGCTTACATCATTCACGTTTGTGTCATCAGGTAGGATCATCCATTGTGTCTATCTTCACCTAGGTCCCATCCTGTTGATTCCGTTAGTCGAACTATGTTGCCCCTGCGCTGTCACGTAGGCAAGGTTGATCATTTAATTCGCCCCCGAGGCATTTGTCCATCACCATCGGTTACCATTGGTCTTCTTTTCGCTTTATCCATGGTCTTTTCTGGAACTGCGAGGGCTCTACGCTTTCACGTAGGCAAGGCTAATCTATGATCGACCCCCGAGCCCCTAGGTCTGTAGGTTATGTCAGTCTTTTGTGCTTCGTTATCAAGTTATGCCCACATCTAACCAGTTCTTAACAAATGAAATTCCCTTATGTCACAAGATCTTGTCCCTCGATGACATCCCACGTCAACTGGATCATCCTACTTTTGCATCCATCTTTGGTTTCAACAGGATGAATCCTTCCTAGCAGACCTCGCCAATCGCATCCACCACCTTGATTCTATGGCAAAGGACCTGTTGTCTTGATTATGATCTTTTGATGTTTTCAAATTTTGTTTATCATTTTGGGTTCCTTCCCATCACTTGTCAAGGTCGCCCTGGTCCACTATACCATGGCGTGCTTTGACCTGTTGAAATGGGGGCATACCTTGCTCTTTTGTTTTGTCTGCAGTCTTCTCAAGTTATCCCTCGTGAGACCCACCAAGATCTCTAAGGTCTTGTGTTATGCTGGGACAACTTTGTGTATTTGTGGTTATTACAACACCAGGCCCGACCGAGGTCATCGCGACCTCGGGGTGTTGGGATAACCTTATTGTTTGTTGTGTTTGTTTCATGCATAGAGTACTCGCTCACCTTGGTCTTCTATATCAAGGTGCTTGGTACCCTACGCTATAGTAAAAATCAATGCTCCAAAGATGGAAAAATCTCACTTTCACTACATTTCCACCACTTTGCATGCACCCTTCATTTTCATCATAACCACCGCTTATGATTTCAATTGTGCAAGTACTCTCATTCTTTGTTCTTCTTGGGTCCTCTTCCTCTCAGGATATTAGCGGTTACTTTTGGAAAATGCAATCTTCCATCCGCCTATAGCCTATCTGCATTCTCATAACGGTCTTTATTGACATATTAGGTGCATTGCAAGCATTTACCCTTTTTTGCATCCATAAATCATACATCATAAATCATATAAACATGTGCATCCATAAGTCATACATCATATATCATATAAACATGTGCATCCGTAAATCATATATCATAAATCATATAAGCATGCATAAATCTTCCATCCACATGTGCATCCATAAATCATATATCGTAAACCATATAAGCATGCATAAATCATCCATCCACATGTGCATCCATAAATCATATATCATAAACCATATAAGCATGCATAAATCGTCCATCCACATGTGCATCCATAAATCATATGTCATAAATCATATAAGCACGCATAAATCGTCCATCCATAGGTGCATCCATAAATCATACATCATAAATCATATAAACATGTGTATCCATACCTCATAAAATCATAGAAACATTTGCATCAATCATAAATCATCCATCCATAAAAATATAAAGCATAAAACATAAGTCATCCATATAAACATGTGTATATATGTAGAACCACATCATAAATCATCTCATATAGCTGCATAAAGGATACATCATGCATAATGTCAATAAAGGCCATCGCATAATCAAAAGAATAAATATCATGTTATAATACAATACATCTCCATCATATATCGCATAATAAGATACAAAA
This sequence comes from Sequoia sempervirens, assembly GCA_007258455.2. NCBI lineage: Eukaryota > Viridiplantae > Streptophyta > Pinopsida > Cupressales > Cupressaceae > Sequoia > Sequoia sempervirens. The sequence continues at coordinate 546 of VDFB02297062.1, read as the reverse complement.
TCCAGAGATGTGGATCACCTCTGCTCTCTGGCGACATGTACAAACCATCCATCTTGTATCTACCAAAAATAACCGATGTCCTGCATCTGTCTGCTCTACTGTGAGCTGTCCACGTCTGACCTCTACGGAGAATCGGGTGCTGACCCTCTATGTGCTGGTGTTCCCTGATACTCGCGGGTGGGTGTCCCCTGGTACTCACGGGTGGGGGTCCCCTGATAACTGCCGTATGGAGACGGAGTCTGCCGGTAGTCACTGAAACCCCTGGTGCGTGTCCCTAGTGACTGGGATGGCTCTGGTGGCTGTGGAGCCTGGCTGACGTAGTGTGCTGTGCGCTGCGCTGGATCTGGAACAACCTGCTCATATACCCCTCTCCAATAGCTAGCCTGCTGCATAAACTTATCCCGCTGCCCCGCTATCAGTCTCGCGGCATTCCGCTCATGCCTATACCAATCTCGATCTGCACTGATAGCCCGCTGCTCTTGTGTCCAGGCCTCCTGAGCTAGTATCAACTGTTGTATCTGCTTTGAGCCTCTATCCCTCTCTATC
>VDFB02297061.1:0-50944 GCA_007258455.2 Sequoia sempervirens | reverse complement strand
GTCTTTGGTTCTTGGTTTCTAATTGTTTTTTAGAAAATTTGATAAAAAGAGGAAACAATGAGTTGCAGTGTTATTTTGAGTTGCAGAGTAGTTTCTCCGCATTTCTTCTAGGTTGAAGATCTATCGATGCGTTTTGAATATGTTGATCAAAGGTGTTCAGAGGTGTCGTATTCAAAATTTGGTGTTTCGAATTATTGTGCAAAAGAATTTGTGTACATCAATATGTGAACTATGTACTGTAGAGTTTTTTGAGAGAAATGTTTGTGTTTCACATTTCTCTATAGAGTTGTTTCAAGTCTTATAGATTTGAAAGCGTGTTTATAGTGTTGGTATCTTTCTTCAATTGAAGTGTTTTGAGGTTTGGTGATTCAAAAGTTGGTATCTTGAGTTACAGTGTATTGGGTGTGTACATTCTTTAGGTGAAAGTTGTTGCAAAGGAGCTTGTTGGATTTTAGGGTGTTTATGGAATATTCCAAATCATTTTCAGGTGACATTTGTCTATGATTTGTTGGATCAAATGAAGCATGTACTTAAAATTTTAATGGTGTTTACACGAGTAACAACCAACCTTGGTGTTTACACTAATTTCAATGGATGTTTATTGTTTTTAGAGGCATGATGTAGTGTGGTGTTATAGATTTGGGTCCTAGATAAGGTGTGGTGTGATTGTCTTTCACTTTTATCCACCATGAAAGGGTTTTGGCATCAACCTAACTTTAATTTACATGGTTGATGTGCATAGCCACCCTTGGAGAATGATTTCAAGGTTGGAGATGGTATAAATATGAGTTCATGAGTTGTTGATGAATGATAAGATAGAAAAGATAGATGCGAATGATATGAAGTGTAGAATTGTAAGGTGTGAATTTGATAAGTGCAATGCAATCTTTCATGTGTTAGATCACTGAATCCAATGAGTATAGGGTTTCTACAATTCATCAGAGATACTGTGAAGGTGTTGGTGATATTGTGGTGGATTTTATTGTTGTATTGAGATGGTTTTCTCACTATAACATTCTTCTCTATCTCCTTTTCTATTTTGGTAGTGAGCATTTCTTTCTCTTGGGCAGTGAGCCCTACGACAATGAGCCCTATTGTATTCGGTGTTGATATTACTTATATCGTGAGCTAATCCTCACCATGGTTTTCCCATCTTGGTTTTTCCATGTAAATCTGGTGTTATCTTATGCATTGTGTTGATTTATTTTAGTTTTTGTTATTTTTCTTTCATGCTAAATAATTATAACAAATTAAGGGTTAATTGAATGAATGTGGATCTGAATGTTTGTGAGCACTTGGAAGTCTTAAGATACAAATGATTCACCCCCCTCTTAGTTTTCTTTTACATTCAAAAATTGGTATTAGAGCAAGGTTCCTTGTAAGAAAAGCTTAACCTCTTGAGGTAGATCTAGGATGGTGCACAAGAAGGAGATCCTTGTACTTTATGGAACAAATTATGCATTTTGGAAGACAAGGATGGTAGGTTTTATAGTTTATCTTGGATATGATGTTTGGAATTTTGTTGAGAATAGACATACTATTCCTACAAATGGTTTGAGCTCAAATAATGAGATCGAGGCCTATGAAAACAATGGTAAAGCAAGGTATGCTCTCTTAAATGGTCTTGGTAATTCTGAGTTAGTGAAAGTTATGAATCTAAAAACTACTAGAGAAATTTTGGTAAAGTTAGAAAACATTTATGAAGGAGATGATAAGATCAAACAAGAAAATATGCAAAATATAAAGATCATGTTTAAGAACTTGCAGATGTTTGAAGAAGAAAAAATTACAAGCTACATGCAAAGGGTAGATGAAGTTGTCAGCTCCATCAGAGGTCTTGGTGGAAAACTCAAAGAACTAGAAGTGGTAAAGAAAATTCTCAGAAATCTTCCTAAATCTTATAGTCATAAAGTTTTTTCTATCGAGGAATTTACAAGTCTAAATCAATGTACCAAAGATCAATTATATTGTTCTTTAACTACTTTTGAGATGAAATAATTTGGTACAAATAGTGGTGCAAAAGTTGAGACTGGTTTTAAGGTTGGCAAATCATAGGAGATTAAGGAGTTAGATCAAGAGAATTTTGATGATGTGGAAGCCAAATTTGTTAGTAGAATGAAGAAGGGTACTAGTAAGTATAGTGGTAAGTTGAATTTCAATTCTTTTAGTTGTGGAAAGGTAGGTCATTATGCTTCAAGATGTCCAAACAAATATTTGAGTAACAAAAATAAGGAAAACAAAGGTAAGATGATTAAGAAAAGTTATTATGTTAGAGAATATGCAAGAATTTTTGATAATGAATATGATTATGGAGATGATGGTAATGAATTCTTGTTCATGGCTTTAAAATATGAATGTATTTCTGCTAACTTTGAGAGATTTGTGAAGGATAGCCCTCCAAAGAAAAAGGATAAGACTAAAGGTACTTTAGTATCTACTTTTCATGCTATATAGGAGAAGAACTACTGGATCATTGATAGTGGATGCTCTAATCATATGATCGGTGACAAGAGTAAGTTTGTTAGACTTAATATGATGGAGGATGCGTTAGATTTGGTGATGATACATCTACTAAGATATGTGGAAATGGTTCTATCAGTTTTGATGGCAAGCATAATACTAATTATGTATACTATGTTAAGGGTTTAAGGTATAACCTCTTGAGTGTTGGAAAATGGTATAGAAAAGGATACAGTCTTATGTTTCAGGATGAGGGATGTGATATCAAAAAAGGCTCCAAGATTTTGGTTGTTGCTAGAAGAATGAAAGATGGAAATGTTTATCAAATTAATAGTTTTGGTGGTCATTACTTTATGACTCGGATCAATGAAAACTAGCTATGGAATAGAAGAATGTGTCACATCAATTTTGATAGCCTAGTGAGAATAAGTTCAGTGCAAGCTATGAGAGATCTACCAAAGATTACAAAGCCTATCAATGACGTGTGTAAGGAATGTCAAACTAGAAAGCAAGCAAGAAGAAGCTTCAAAGTCAAAGAATGATCTACTACCAAACTGTTGGAATTGATACATACAAATATTTTTGTCCTATAAGAGTAAGAATTCTTCAAGGTGGCAGGTATTTCATGCTTTTGATTGATGATTATTCTAGAATGGCATGGGTTACTTTTCTCAAAGAAAAATCAGAAGCTCTAGATAAGTTTAAATCATTCAACGTTGTGGTTGAGAATGAAATGGATATGACAATCAAATGTTTGAGGTATGACAGAGGTGGAGATTTCACCTCTCATGAGTATAACATATTTTGTGAGAATCATGGCATAAAGAGGCACTTGTATACCCATAGGACTCCTCAACAAAATGGATTGGTTGAAATAAAGAATAGGACTATTCAAGAAGCTACAAGAATAATGATGAAAGAAGAAAATCTATTAGAAGTCTACTGGAGAGAAGCAATTCATACTACTATTTATATACTTAACAGAGTTCAACCTTGATGGAGATCTTGTTGTTTTCCTTATGACTGAGGATGGGATAAATATGCCTAAAATGCAATTTTGGGAGATAAATGAAAAATACCTAATGAATGCAATTATGCAATGTAAAACTTGAATCATCAATTTGAAGAATAACAGAAACATAATCAATCAATTTCTGATAGATTTGAGAAGGGTAAAATTTTATGCATCTATCACCAAAAGCTTATGCTAAGTGCCCTCGGATAGATTCACCCTAGGGAAAAAGGATCCTACTATAGGGATCAAAAATCTATTTTGACATTCCTCTGCTCCTGAGTCTGTGCTCCCAATTCCTCCAAATCTCGTGGTTGGGAAGTTGGAATTAAATTTTGTGAGTTTATGTTGCTTGAAAACATTGAAAATTGTACTTTTGATCAATCTTCAATCCTTCTTCACATAAAAATCCACACATACAAAGAGAGGGAATTTTTTATTTTTTTTTTGTGAATGGCCAGGGTTTTCCTTGGTCAAACCTCATTTTGGTAATTAAACCTTGAAATGAAATGAAACATGAATGGAAGGAATGGTGAATGAACAATGATATGTTGCAACTCACCAAACCCTAGAATGGAGATCCTCAAAGGACTGAAGTCTAACACATCTCTCTAGGGTCTTGATCTTGCATGAAATGGCTTAATTGGATGTTGATCTTGATGCTTGTATTTTGACTTGAATGCTTGAAACCTACATCACAATGCTAGCTCCAAGAACATGCATGAATGAAGATAACTTTGACATGATGCTTGAGATCTTGAATGCTACAACAAATGACTAAGAAATATTCTCTTGAATTCTCTTCATAATAATATTTTCTCTTGTGAAAGTTTACTTAATGCTTCTCTAGGATTTGAATTGATAAAAAGACCTTGTATTTATAGGTAATTCTCTAATTTCTCAACCATTAAACATCAAAATCCAATAATTGAAATTTGAATTTGTATCATAAAAAATTTTCCAAAAACATAGTAAAAATTGGGGTCCTAAACTTAAGGGGAAAATGGGTCGTAGGACCTAAATCCAAGACACTCCAATTCTAAGGCAATTTAGTTAATGTTGGAAATTATTTAATGCAAGTTTACCTTTCAAAAAATGGGATTAATTAAGCTTTTAGATGCATAATTGGGTCAATTAGAGGCTTAATTAAGTCCATTTTTAATTAGGGGATCCAAACATAGTGTGAAAATGTAAAGGTGTACATTTTCCAACACTACATTTTGCCCCCACTTTAGGGAGAGGATGAGCCCTGTGCTCAAACTCATAGTAAAGTAGAAAAATAAGTGTCAAGAGAGGTCTAATTATACAATTGTTGGAAAGATAAGACAACAAAGCTCAAGGAGAATGATCAAGCCCTCAAGATCTAAGATCTCATGGCAAACCAAGAAAGGCACAAAGAGACACATGCATTTGTTTAATATGCAACAACAATACAAGATACACAATCATACAATGTCAAAATTAAAGAAGAATAGGTGGATCAAGCCTCAAATGTTTGTCCAATAGGTATGGATAAAGCCTTTTTTTTTTCCAAAAAATGTTTACAAGTGGAAACCTTATGTCCACTATGCAAAAAAAAAAATATCACTTGGGCTAGTGAAATCTATTGTCCACTAGGTGAGCCCCAAAGGTGGTTGATGGGAAAGTCATGCAAGGTCTACAAGCTCCCATGTATCAACCATACCAAAGTTATACCTTCTGATAACTTTGATAAGGCACCACATAAATGGTTCCACAAGGCTAGCAACTTGTGTTATGCTAAAGACTCATGAAAAAGGCTCAACTGGAAAGCAAGTTGTGTTATGCTTGGTGGTGTTTTAAATAAAATAATATAGGATATTCAAAGGGGTTTTGCTTATTTCATGAAATTTCTCACCTTAGGGAACATTGTTCTTAATGTCTCCAAGAGAAGACTAGTCAAGGATAAAAGATTCACAACTTGGGGAATGCAAGTCTTAGCATTACCACTAAGAGGAATATCATATGCCAAGAAAGTTCACACTCTTGAAGGAACATCAAACCCAATGTCACCACCAAGAAGAAACATCATGTGAAATAAGAAGACCACACTTTGAATAAAACAATGAGTAAGTACGTGCATGCACCCACTTCAAATAAATTGATAAACACCATGTTGTGGAGTGTTTCCACAATAATGGGTTACACTTTCTGGGACATCCTGATTTGTGTTGAAATCACATATTTTTAGAAAATATAATGATTTAATCCTTTAAAGGTTCCATTTAAAGGATTTTAATTGAAAAGGGTTTGATCAAACCCCCTTAGATCAAACCCCCTTGGATAGAACCCCACTAGTTTTAAACCATACCTATAATGGAGTCTCCTCTACACTATCAAAATGTTGATAAAAACCCACTTTTGATTTACCTTTTGGGGAAACAAATGAATTCTTTTTAAATTTATGTTTTGTAAGTATTTATTCCTTATTATAAGCTTCCCCAAAAGTATAATTTTAAATATATTTAGTTTTGATTATTATATTTATTTTTTTGTTTCCTATTAGTATAGGTTTTTCAATGAACATCAAGGTCTTTGTTTCACATATACAAAAAACTAGGAAAATAGAGAAAAAAATTCTAAAAAGTACATGTCTTCTAGGTATTGATGTCCATATTTCAACAAAAAACAATTGAATTTTGATACATACAAAAAAAATTATGCTCTTTATAGTACACCTATGTCTAAATTATAATTGGTTTGACTTTGAAACTTAATTAAGAATAATATTCAATAAAACATTATGAAACCAAATGCATCCTCTAGATATTGTAGTTACAAATCTAAATTTGACAAAATTATAATTTCATCCTTCATTGAAAAAAAGTTATGTAGTTTATAGTATACATCACTCATTTAAAATGGTGTTTACTGTTAAAAACTAGTTATCGAAGGAGATAGAAAAATAAATACGATTTGATTCCATATATATATATATATATAATCTATAGAAAAAATGTCACAAATCACTAGTTTGCATCATCTTCAAATTCTTCACGGTTTGGCAGCTATAGGTGTCAGAAAGTGAAGATTTAATTCAAAATGTTCATTTCAATGTCAAGTTTGGCCAAAAAGTGTAACCCACTATTGTGGGATCACCCTATGAGCAATTACTTTAAAGTAGAACACAATAAATGCCAATATATGAGAGCTTTATTCAAAAACCCTATTCAAAACATATATTTCCAAATAGAGCTACGTCATGGAAAGGAGGGTTTCCCCCCATATGCAGTCCTAAGATTACATATAAGGGATCCATGGATATGGGGTTAGTGTATGTCTTTGCTACAATGATATAACCGAGTTCAGAATCTTCATCATTCTCAAAATGACTCATGGAACAATGAGCACAAAGGAAGAATGGCACATAGAGAGAGAAAATGAAGAAAATATTTTGGGTCAACATGGAATAGACCTAAATGTCTCAACGCCTTGCGTCATCCCCAAAAATAAAACACAAGACAAGATAAAAATGGCTATGATAGATAGAAAAATGATGATACAAATAAAATAATGTCACAATGGATTCACTTCCTTTGTATCCTTGCACCAATGGAGTGACAAGGGTCATCCAAAGTATGCTCACAAACATATAAAGACACACCAAGCAACACTGTACGAGGGATCACATTATGCACAGACACTGATCTGATGTTAGGATCTATGACAATTGCTAATTGAGTGCTTAACGTTTACAATGCTTAATTTGAAAATCTTAAAATGTAATTACACAATTGAAATACTTAAGCAAACATTGCAATGATTAAACAATGAATTAGAATTAGAGAAAGAAGACAAGACAAGAAACAACAAGTTGATAACGAATTTCACCAAATGGCTACGTCTCTGGGTCCCTCTCTAACAGAGTGACCGATCCTTGATTATGCTCCAGAAAATGGTTTACAGGGCACTTCAACTATTACAAAGTCTCCTCACATCTCCTTGGACGATAATGAATTACGAAAATTCCTTCTCTCTCAAGTACAACAAGCTTGAATTCAAGCTCCCAATGCACAAAGACAAACAATTCACTATTATAGACTAACTTCCCAAAGTTGTTTAATTCTCCCAAAAGAATTCATCCTCCAATTCACCATAAACACCCCCTTTTATACATAAAAATTACTCAATATGGTTACTAACCATATGATTTACATAATCAGCCATATCTCCTATTTACAACATGTAATTTTGCTAATCTCCCTTATTTACAAAATAATCTTCTTAAATCCCCCCTTTACAATGTAAAAATCCTCTAATAACCTTCCTAAAACCCTTAATATTCTTACAATAATATTTTAATATCCTTGTTAATTCATTTTAAGCCCTTTGTAGTTTCATTTTCTAAGGCTATACAAATCATAAATCCTTAAGGGATTAAATTATTTTTAACTTTAGAGGGTTGATATTTTAATTTTGGGGGTTATCGGTTTAACAATCTTCTATAAAAGTAACCAATCATTGAATATGTCTGAGAAATACATAATGGTGTGGCAGAGGAGAGCCTTCTTGGAGGTGAGGAGGTCAAATGCTCGACCCCCTCGCCCAACTATTTTTAAAAGCAATTTTAAAATTTTAAATGACAAAACAAACTGATGGCATATAAGAGTTAGAGCACGAATTATGGCACATTGGCAAGCAAGCGTTGTGGTAGGCGATAGGTTAAAGGGTTGAGCCCCATAAATATTTTAAGCAACCAAAACCACTATTTAATTGCTCAAATTTGACATGTGTTAGATTCCAATTGAACCAAGTCAACAATGCCATATCAACAATTGTGTCATGTCACCCTACCACATCATAATGTTGACTAGGCATGCCACATAATTGATACTTGTACTTGCCATTTGTCATGTCTTGATCATGCCACATCATGGTCATACTACCACATGTCAACTCCCCATTGGCCCATGTCACCTAACCCTGACATGCTAGCATGCTGACGTCATGTTGACATCAACATTGTATTGTCAAGTAGGCATGGTCAACCTTCAACTTTGATTGGTCATATCTTCATTGTACAAGCTTTGATTCAGGAAAAATGAGTGACGTTGGAATCGTCTCATCAAGCTCTTTGACATGTTGCCATTTTTGACCAATTTTGAGACGATCAATTTTTTGACCTTGCATCCTGCCTCTGGTACCCCTACTTTGACCCAACTTTGACTAAGCATATCTTGAGCGTATGAGCTCTTTTTTACTCTGTTCAAGCAAGCGTTGGGTTCGTTTCATTGAGATCTTCAACACGGTGTTGATTTCTAGAGCATTTGAAACACTTCAATTTTTTTGGTGAAAATATCCACCTAGATCATACTCACAAAGAACATGAAATGAAGACAAAGAAAAGACTAGTATGGCACATGCAATTCAACCTATAACAAGTCATCTACATCCCAATATTGTTCATCATATGCAAAATGTGAACAACTAGGGAAAGGGACAACAACAAGTGTCACACTAGGACAAGGCTATGTAACTCCTTGCCCCCACTAAGTGTAGGACAAGGATGAGCTAAGATAGGTGATGAGAATGTGCTCCTTGCAATATAGAAATGATTTACAGTAAATGTAAAACATGTAATAGTGAGTATGTTATGATCCTACAACTAACACATGGCAAGGATCAAATCAATCAATTGCTAAGGGATTACATGATCATATTCTTATGAAAATGTTTCAAATTTTCTAATGATTCTCTTTAAGGAATGACACTCATCAATACTATGTCCAAGAGTTAGAGCACGAATTATGGTGCATTGGTAGGTGAGCGTTGTGGTAGGTAGTAGGTTAAAGTGTCGAGCCCCACAAATATTTTAAGCAACCAAAACCATTATTTAATTCACTCAAATCTGACACATGTCAAATTCCAATTGGACCAAGTCAATGATGCCATACCAACAACTGTGTCATGCCACTCTCCCACATCATAATGTTGACTAGGAATGCCATGTCATTGATACATGTACTTGCCATGTGTCTTGTCTTGATCATGCCATGTCATGGTCGTACTACCACATGTCAACTCCCCATTGGTCCTCATCATCTGACCCTGCCATGCCAACATGCTAACATCATCATTGTACTATCAAGTAGGCATGGTCAACCTTCAACTTTTATTGACCATATCTTCATCATACAAGCTTTGATTTAGGAAAAACAAGTGACATTGGAATTTTCTTGTTGAGCTCTTCGACGTGTTGCCATTTTCAACCAATTTTGAGATGATCAATTTTTTGACCTTGCATCCTACCTCTGGTACCCATGCTTTGACCTAGCTTTAACTAAGAATATCTTGAGCGTACGAGCTCCTTTTGACTCTATTCAAGTTGGGTTGGGTTCATTTTTTCAAGACCTTTGACATGGTGCTAATTTCTGGAGCATTTGAAACACTTAATCTTTTTGGTGAAAATATCCACCTATATCATACACTCACAAAAAACATGAAATGAAGACAAATAAAAGACTAATATGGCACATATGAGTCAACCTATAATAGGTCATCTGCATCCCAATTTTGTTCATCATATGCAAAATGTGGACAACTAGTCAAAGGGACAACAACAAGTGTCAAACTAGGACAACTGCTATATAAATCCTTGCCACCACTAAGTGTAGGATAATGATGGGCTAAGATAGGTGATGAGAATGTGCTCCTTGCAATATAGAAATGATTTACAATAAATGTAAAAAATGTAATTGTGAGTGTGCTATGATCCTACAACTAACACATGGCAAGGAGAAAATTAATCAATTGCTAAGGGATTATATCATATTCTTGTGAAAATGTTTCAAATTTTCTAATGATTCTCTCTAAGGAATGACACTCATTAGTACTATGTCCAAGAGTTTTATGATATTGACAATGAGACATGTTTGTACTTTTTCCTTTTTGATTTTCCTTGATAGATGGCAATGTTAGAAGTCCTTTATTAAGGAGTGTGTATAATGCTTTTTTCATTTTTAGACATAGGACAAGTAAATTGCAACTTCTTGAGATTATAAAGCCTTTTTCTTTTTCTTGATTGGGAAACTTGTTGAGGTGGAGGTGGAGGAGCTAAGGTAATTCCATTGTCCTTATGAGTCATTAATTGGTCTCTTGATATAATCTTGTGAAAGAGAACACCTTTTCCCTTACGAGATGTGCAAGTGGGGGGGGATATCTTGATATACTAAACCATTGGTATCCTTAGATGGTATTTTCTCTAATATTTTATCGATTTAGTACTCATTTGTTATGTCACATACTTGTTTGTTTAAGATCTTAAAGTCTTGACTATAGCTCTCTTCTAAGTTAATAGGTGTATTAGTAACTCGATGATCATAAGATAGAAGAGTATCATTATTGTCCTTGTTAGCAAGTTCATTAATGATTGATAGTTGAGGCTTTCTTTGTGCTTCAATTTTAAGATGTGAAATATTGAACATATCAAGTGATGGTATGGTAGGAGGTGTTGGTTGTTGCATGGAGGGGTAAAAGGATGCATTTTTCTCAAGGTGGAGTAAGGAGTCTTGTATGAATTGTTTCATGCTATCTTCATCTTGACCTAAGATATCCACTTTGCGAGGACATTCATTAGGAGGCGAAGGTTCATTAATAGGCTCAATTACATCAGGGTCATCACCAAATACACAACTTGAGACATCTATCAAATATTTCATGACATCCATAGTTTACTTAAACACATACCCATGATGCAAGAATGAAATTTTAATGCAATGTTTCAAGTTTGATATATGGAGAATTTAAGATTTTTGAACGCAAGAAATTGAAAATGATGTCAATTTTATTTTCACACAATGCACTCAATTTGATCAATTGAACTTAATGCAAACAATGATGGAACTTCCTAATTTTTGAAAATAAAAACTCAAATTTAACAACAAAGTAGAATGGAGAAAATAGAGATAAAATAATGCCCAAAAATTTGGAAAAGCACCCATACAGGGACTTATTCTCCCTATGGCAAATGGATCCTAGGCTAGGGTTCTAAAAAATCAAAGTTTGAATTTGTTTCTTAATGTTTGAATTTCTAGTTTCAAGTTGCAAACTATGGTTTTAGTGACATTTTTTTCTAGATTTAGGTGTCCCAATGCAAATGAAATGAATGACAAATGATGAACAATGTGACAATTTTTGAAATGCAATTTTGACCAAATTTGTGAATGTAAATAACTGAAAATACACAAATATGCAAGTATTATGCAAAATCAATGTAATCTCATGTAAGTTTTATTTTTGGCAGCTAGTCTCAATCTTTGTTTCTCCAAAAATGTAATAGTTCTTGTTATGGACTTGATGAGTTCTAAGGGTGATTGAAATAATAAATATATTACTCGCCACTTAAGTTCTGTTATAAAGTTACTTTAATTAACTTAAAAGTGAGGGTTGTGTGTTAGAATGGGCCCCTTTTCTCATGCCTAGCTAAAAGGTAATTTAAGTTGTTTTTAAAAGCAAATATTTTCCTCCAAAGTGGGACACTAAGTTTGGGAAAAATCATAAGGAAAGAATAAAAACAAATCAAAAGGCTCATGAGTAGGGTGTAACATTCTTGGAGGGGAAGTGAAATTTGAAAAGTGTTTGCCCTAATTTACCCTCCTTTTCTATATATTCACCTTTTGGGCTCTCATTTGGACATCTCTTTTTTGGAAACATAACATGATGGTGTTGGATTGTCTCCAAGTTTCCATTTTTGGTTAGTTGAGGATGAAAACCCTCATCTCTATTTGTTGGTTTTGGTGATGAGATACCCACCCTAGCTAGTTCGAGTGTTTCTACTTCATGGATCACCTTTGCATTCACAAAGTTCATGTTCATTGACATTTTGGTGATGTTATAATGAAAATATTCTTCGTATTTTGATGTGGATTGAAGCTTTTGGTTTGATAAATGAATTACATCTTTTTGGAGTGTATTTGGAGGTGTTTGAACTCATTTTCCATAGGTTTGATATGCATTTTTCTGAGTTCTAGAAAATCAATTTTTCTAAGTAGGTAGAAGTACAAATATGTTCGCAACTTTGTATGTGGGAAGTGTACCATTTTGGTTATTGGTCCTATAGATTCCTTGCATCTAGGTGCCTCATGTTGAGTGGTAATTTCCAACTTTTAGTTGAGTATTGATTTTTAAAGGAAAATCGCCCCTCCTAAGGAGTCATGCCCTTCTAGAGTTGGGGTTCAATCAAGTCTACTATTACTAGGGTCTAAAATCTATACTTCTTAGGTCTACGGTAGCTACTTTTTAAAGGGAAAGTGTTGTAATTGGTACATTCTTGTCATAGATTCCTTGTTGTGAAAGTTGGGAATGTAATGTTGCTTATGTTGAACACTCAGAATATTGAGAGGGGGTGAATCAGTATTCCTAGAAACCACTTAAATATTTAAACATTCATATGAAACATCATATTTAATTTGCAATAAGGAAAGAAACCATGAAAGTGATCATCAAAGAACATAACACATGAACACTAGACTTTTATGTGGAAAACCCAAAAAGGGAAAAACCACGGTGAGGATTAGCTCACAATATATTATAACCAATTATAAGATATTAGAGAAAGGCTCACTACTAGGTGGACTCGCTGTTTGTAGGAATCATTGTCTAAAGAATAAGAGAGATAGAATAAATGGCTCACTTCTAGCAAAAAGGATTGGCTCACTGCCAAGATTTGAACTGTTGATAAGGCATCTATAATATGTAGAAGATATAGTTCCACTGAAGCTCAAAACACTGAATCAACACACTTCATACTACACTACTTCCACATTTTGATTTGCTTTACATTTGAATTAAATTTGCATATTTTTCATTACACTACATCACATTTCATCTCATTCATCTACAACATTGAAAATGATCTTACATTTATACCCATTACATTTTCAAATACATACAACATCATTAGGTCAGCCTAATTAGATGTACCATGCATAACATAATATGTTAGCTCAAGATTCAACCAAACACACTTTGCATCATAATTTAAAACTTGTAATACATCCAAATAGGTAGGAGGGGACCTATCATAAGTCCCATAAGACTAATCAACACTTATGTTAACTCTACATGACCCCAAACATATTAGGTTGGCACTATTGGTGAAGAAACACCAAAATACACCAACTGATCATCCACAAACTGACACTTAAACATCCAAAACACTTGCCAATTGGATCATGGATGCTACTAACACTTGTTAACACTTCCTCAAAATTCCATAGCCAAATGTTATTTTGATGGAATACAAACCATTCCAAACATGTACTCTATATTGGTAAAACCATCACTATCAAACCCGATACATTGTCATCATTATCTTCGATATCAGAGGGCATAAAGACATGAAAATTTAGATTTAGATTCCTTTGACATACACCAAAATTACATTAGAATCACAGACCAAAATTCTTCAAAACAAAGCAATGTGGATCTAAAAATTGATGCTTTGTATACTAAAAGCCTATATTCTAGACAACTAAATATGCAAACACATATGTTCTACACCAGATCAAACCTTTAGCATATGTATATTGGATGACCATCACCATAGTCCTTCATGCTTCACCAAATTATTTTACGTCAATGTAGACTTCCATGTCAACAACAATGTTGACATCAATGACAATACTATATATAATCATGCATATGTTGCCAACAACCATATCAATCAAACCAACAATATCTCCCATATCAATGAAAAAATTTCCAATAGTTTATATATGACTATTCAAAATCTTTGTACTATATTGTTATTAGGTATGAAATCAATTTTCTTAATCCCCAATTTTAGTTGTCAATCATTTTTCATTGGTTAATGCAATAAGTTGTTTATGCTTATATGTTATATCAAGATATTACTTATGCTTGAAGTTTCCAATATATGTAACCAAATGATGAATGGAATATGAAACATTTGCATCCTGCATCTCCTTATTCTCAAGAAAAAAACTAAGAAAAAGGGGGCATGGTTATTATAGTGGTATGAGAGCATATCTTTCCTACCAGCCCATGTGAGACATCAATAAATAATGGTATAACCTTCTATGAGTTAGAGGGACCAAAGGTATTTTAAAAGAGAACAAAGGAAAGAACATTAACAACACCCACAGGTTTCAAAAGGTGAACTAATTTCAAATGTCATCAAGGAACATTGGGAGTCCTTATAGGTTTCAAAGACTAAGACCACTCTAGGGGGTATTAAGATGCATTAGGACCCTCCAGGTGAAGGGGATAGTTCTCCAAGGCACACGGCTGAAAGAGGTAAGGGTAGAGCTAGTTTAGTTAGTCCTAGTGCAAGAATGGAGAAGAAATTCGAGATACAATGATAGACATGATGTCTCATTTTTTGGGGAAGATTGGGAAAAATTTGACAGTAAACAACTTTCATAATAACACATAAGGAAAACCAATGAATAATGGTGACAACAGTTCTACATATCAACAGGGAGGTAATGGTGGACAGTGTGTAACAATGTCAATCACTTTTTCTAGACCCATCCAACCCTCATTTATTCCAAATGAAACACCACATAACGGTCAAGAAAATTCCCTACCCTTGGTGGATGAGTTAAGAAATTCCTACACTGAATATGATACCCTTCCAAAGGCTCTTAAAGACCATTTATCCTTCAATGAGTTAATGAACTAGAAGAGGAAAAAGGGCGGTGGTATAGCTGATCATAGAGGACCAATAGTTTAGAGGAACCTACAATAGGCATTGGGAAAGGTAGCACTTGCTCATTAAGATGGTAGTGATAAGTGTACAACCATGGCATGGGTACAAAAGTTGGGCAACTATCTAGCCCTTAGACCTATGACTGAGGAGGATACAATTAAGTTCTCCAATTTACGCCTTGATGGAGTAGCACACAAGTGGTGGTGCCATGGCCTTACCACTTTGGGTCACATGTCTATCACTTCATATTATGAGTTTACCACTAAGCTCATTGATATATTTGACAAAAAAGATCCTGAGTTGCACTTCAGAGAGTTGGCCTAGTTGAAATAGTATGGTACATTGGTGGCCTATATAGCAGAATTTTAGAGGTTTTTAGTGGTGGTCACCAGGATTACAGAGAGGAAATTGGTAGTTTTATTTAGTGAGGGACTTATTGAGCCACTTAAGGGGTGGATTAAGGCATTTGACCCATCAACCTTGTAGGAAGCCATGAAACAAGAAAGGAGTATAGAGTGGGTTTCCCCTAAATCAAAATTTGTCCAAACCATTTTTACACAAGAAAGATAAAAGGTCATTTACAAAAGACACCAATCAACCCAAAAATTTAATCACAAGACTTGATGGTGACACCTTAAATGAATTGAGGAAGAAAAATTTATGTGTCTCATGCAAGGAACCTTGGAACCTAGGTCATAAATGTGTAACTAAGGACAAAGTAAGCATGATTGAGTACAATTCATCAGAGGAATCTTCATAAAAAAAATAGACCAATAATATGAATAAGAAGAGAAAGAGGAAGAAGAATCTTTTGAGGAGTCCAAAAAAGAAGGGGCAAAAGAGGGGAAGCTTTCCCAACTTTATAGTTTCCAAAAGAATGAGTCCCTATGCATCTAAAGAGTTCTTAATGGGAATCGTTTGGTTGCTTTGATAAATTCAGGTGCTACACATAATTTCATAGATGAGGGACTTGTAGCATGCATGTGTCTTTAGACATAGGAGGTTGATGGCTTCAGAGTGATGGTTGCTAATGGGTTTACCATTACATGCACCAAGATGATACCCCAAATTAGCCTTTAGTTAGGTAACTATGGAGTCAAGGATAACTGCTATGTGGTTAGCATTAGTGATATAAATATTGTGATGGGTATGCAGTGGCTACATTCTCTTAATGAGACGACACTTAATTTTCAAAGCATGGAGCTAAAATTCAAATCAAAATGGTAGGAATGTGGTCTTGAGGGGGATATCAAATGGAAGGCCATATGTAGTTTCTTTCAAATGCATCAAGAGACTATTCAAGCATGATCAAGTAGAGTGGGAAAAAAAGTGTGTAGTTATGCCCACAATTACAGAAGAGGAGTAGCACCCTTATCCTCCAAACATTCAAGATTTTACATCCAAGTGAAGCAAGGTATTTGGTAGCATACCTCTAGGTAGGCCTCCTAATAGAGGTGAATTGAGTATGTGATTGAGTTGGAGGAGGGGACTAAGCTCATCATTACTACACCATATAGGCATCCAAAGATGAACAAGGATGAAATTGAGAAAGCACTCAAGGAGCTTCTAGGCATGGACCAAATTAGACAAAGTAAGAGTTTTTTTGCTTCTTTTGTGGTGATAGTTAAGAAGGATGGGACTATGCACATGTGCATAGATTATAGGGCACTAAACAAGAAAACTATCAAGAATAGATATACCATCCCTTAGATGAGCATGAGCTCATTGATGAGCTACATGGAGTAGTCCCTTTTTTTAAAATAGACTTGAGATCTAGATACCATCAAATTAGGCTTAGAGAGGATGATATTGAGAAGACAAAATTCAGATGTCATTATGGACACTTTGAGTTCATTGTGATGCCCTTTGGATTGACTAACGCTCTTGCTACATTCTAGTCATGCATGAACAAGATATTCAACAAGCAGTTGCATAAGTTTGTGTTAATATTTTTTTGATGATAAACTTATTTACAATCGGTCATGGGAGGAGCATTTGAGACATTTGGATGAGGTTTTGAGCATTCCAAAGAGTGAGTCATTGTTTGATAAGAATTCCAAGTGTGAGTTTAGCATGACAAAATTGCTATATCTTGGACACATAATCAACTCCAAGGGAGTTAGCATTGGTCTTGTAAAGATCAAGGCTATTCTTGATTGGCCTTCACCTACTAATCTTACATAGTTGAATGGATTCTTTGGGATTTGTGAGTTCTACAAGAGGTTTGTCAATGGATTCTCTCAATTGTTTGGCCCACTTATAGATTTTCCCAAAAAGGGAGTATTTGTTTCGTTTAAAACAACACAAAAATCCTTTGACTGCTTCAAGTTGTTGATGAGCACATGCCCTGTGTTAGCAATTATAGACTTTCCAGCCCTTTTGAGATTGAATGTGATGCATTAGGTGAAGGTATAGGTGTTTTCCTTACGCGGAACAAGCACCCAATAATATTCAAGAGTAGGAAGTTGAGAGGAGGTGAAAGAGAGCATACTCCATATATGACAAGGAGATGTTGGCAATAATGCATGCCTTAGCCAAATTTAGACAATACCTTGATGGAGGGAGATTTGTTGTTAAGAGTGATCACAACAGTATTAAATGCTTCCTAAATCAAAAAGATCTTAATGGGAGGTAGTAGAAATGGGTGAGCAAGCTCCAGGTCTATGAATTTGACATTGAATATGTTAAAGGGAAGAGGAATGTAGTGGTTGATGCTCTATTTAGAAGGCCACATTTATGTTCAATTTCAGTCATATCAGCAGGTTGGAAGGAGAAGGTACAAGATGATTATGCCAAGAATGCACTTGTAAACAAAATTCTTGATGGTTCATTAAAGGATGATAAGTACCGAGTAGGGGATGGCCTCATATTTTGCAAGGAAATAATTTGGTTGGTTCTTGAATCTAAGATTAAAATGCAAATTTTTAAAGCTTTTCATGACATTCCCATGCTAGTCATCCTAGATATTACAAGACATACATGAAAATATGTGAGAGATTCTCATGGAAGGGGATGAAGGATGAAATTCTTAAGTATTTCCATGAATGCTAAGCATGCCAAAAAAAATAACATACTTACCCTATTGGTTTATTATAGCCTTTTCCAATTCCTACCTAGAAGTGAGAAAGCATATTGATGGATTTGATTATAGGGCTTCCAAAGGTGTAGGGGAAGGATTGTATCTATGTGGTGGTGGATAAATTGACCAAGTTTTCTCATTTTTTTCATATTAGTAGGGTATATAGTGGTGCAAGTGGCAGATTTGTTCTTCAAAGAGGTGTTTAGGCTCCATGGAACACTTAAGACCATCATTTAATTGACATGGACAAAAAGTTCATGAGCTTGTTTTGGCATGATTCATTCATATTACGTGGCATAAAGTTGACTCCTACTACTATTTATCTTCCCCATATTGATGATAAAATAGAGGTTGTTAATAAATGGGTCAAAGGTTACCTACACAAATCTGTTTCAGGGTAGTGGCATGGGTCAAGTGGTTGCATTTGGGAGAGTTTTGTTACAACTCTATCTTCCATATGTCCATCAGGATGTCTCCACTTATGGCGTTGTATGGTTATGAAGATCTTAACTCTAGTGTTTTTCATTTTGGAGATTGTAGGGTGCCTAGAGCTAGAGATCTTCTTTAGGAGAGTCAGGATGTCATGAGGTCTCTAAGGGACAATATTTAACATGCACAAAATAAAAAAAGTTGTATGTTGATCAACATCACACTGAGCAGTATTTTGAGGTAGGAGAGATGGTTTAATTGAGATTGCAATCCTATAGGTAGTCCACTCTCAAGAAGAGTGGGTCAGATAAACTTAATACTTGCTTTTATAAGCCATTCAAAGTCACCAGGAAGATCAATGAGGTGGCTTATGATCTTGAGGAACCTAAGAGTAGCAAGGTGCATAATTTATTCGATGTTTCTCACCTTAAAAAGGCACTTGGTCAGAATATGATTCCTTCTACAAAGTTTCCTCCTTTGGATGAGGATGGAAAATTGATATTGGTTTTAGAGGTTGTGATTGAGGTCAGGGAGCGTACTCTACAGAAGAGGGTGATTAGGGAGTATCTTGTGAAGTGGAAAAACTTACTAGTGGAGGATGCTACTTGCGACAGTGAGCAAATATTACAACATCCACAAATGCAATTGCTTGAGGAAAACCAATCTTGGGGAGGGAGGACTGTAATGTCCCATTCTTGCACCTGAATAGCTTGAGCTTTCCATTGGCCTATTCCAAGGTTTTGGTAGTCTAAGTAGAGTTGGTTAGGGGGATTATGTCCTATGTTGGCCTTTGGGGAGGTTTTTTGAATTTTTCGACAAGGGTTACTATTTATAGCAATGACCATTTTTAACACTTACCATTTTTAGTAAGTTTCAATGTATTTCAGATTGTGTGAATTTGGTATTTGGACACACTTACTATTTTTAGCAGTTTGCTATTTTTTAGTAGTTGGTCTTGGCCTTTGTTTCTCTAGCAATGCAATATTTCTTGTTATGGCCTTGGTGAGTTCTAAGGGTGATTGAGTTAATAAATATATTATTTGTCACTTAAGTTTTGTTATAAAGTTACTTTATAACTTAAGTGAGGGTTGTGTGTTCATAAAAGGGCCCCTTATCTCACGCCTAACTAAAAGAAAATTTAAGTTGTTTTTAAAAGTAAATATTTGGATCTGCTAGGGTTTCTTGTGTCTACAGTCATCCTTGGCCCCTCTTGTGTCATACTGTGCCTTAGGCGCAAGATTTTCCTTTACTCTATGTATGTCTGCATTTACTATGGACATTTTGGTCTTATCATGCCCTCAACTGATTCTAACCTAGTAGTTCTTGTTGGTGTTGGCAGTTTAACAACTTTGCTTAATGGTTCCCCCTCCAAACAAGCAACCATGAATTTTTTTCTCGAAATTGTTTCACGAGGTAAGTCTTTTGAATCCTTGACTAATGTGGTTTTACCCTTGCTATATTTTGATTATGCATGTTAATGGCTTGAGCAACATACTCTTATTAGTTATTTGTTGGGAGGACTCCCCTTGAAAGTATGCTTAAAGAATGGATCCACAAGGCTTGGGTCTCTCATGGGGTCCGCCTTGACATGGTCCAAAATTTAAAACCAAGGGTTTTTTTATTTTCTACTTTGTGGAGGTAAGTCATGTCCAAGAAATCCTGAACCATGGTCCTTGGTATGTCTGGTCATCTTTGTTGGTTTTCCAGTCATGGACCTAGGACTTTGCTGTCTCAGATGACACCAAGTTGTGGGTCCCGATCTAGATTGAGTTTCCTGGTTTTCCTTTGCCTTGTGTGATTTTTTTGAACCATATTGTATCCTCTCTGGGGAAAGTAACTTGTATTGAGCTAGATAGGTTCTTTTAGGCTTGACTCCAAAAATGGGTGTATGTCGAAGTGGATCTTTCACAGGATTTGAAGGAGTCCATTGTTATTCAAATTGGAGCTCTCTGTCATTACTTAGAAATTCACTTATTTTAATCTTCCAAACACGTGTTATAGATGTCAATCCATAGAACACAAGATTAAGGACTACCATTTGGTAGTTCCTCATACTCCTTTGCTACCATGGGATTCTGAAAAGCCCCGTCAGGTGGGGACTTCTGCTGTGAAATTTGAGGAGAAATGGACAACAACTATGAATTGTAAAACTAAGTTCAATGGCTTTGGGATGGTTTCCAAAGTCCCTAAGCCAACTAAAGAGGTTTCAAACCCTTTAGCAAAGGGGAAAGAGGCCTAGGTTGGGTCCATCAATACTTCGGCATGGCCAAGGCCTAAGGCTATGCCTCAACCTGTTGCCATCATGATAGTACAACTAACTGAATCTCCTCTCATGTTGGGAGCTCAAAGGCGGTCTTGCAACCCTTTTTCACCTCTGGAGGAGGGGGAATATGTGCAGGAGAAATGGAGATTTTCTTCTCCAAACATTCAAATTGGTTCGGTTCCACCAGAATTTTTGCATAATCGCTTTCTTTACTTTGGTTGAGGAGCCAGACTTTGATAATATGGAGGATTTTCACTAATGAATTTCCTCCCATGGAATTTTTTATGTTTGAAAAACCTCTCTAGGAAGTATTCCATTAGCGATACTCTATAGAAGTATACTGGTATTGAAGTGCTTTGTCTCCAAGAAGTGACAATCACTGGTTTTTTTCTCATGTCAGCTTGTCGATCTATTTGGCCAGCTAGTAAAATGTTTTGTATTGATCATGAGGTTGGACGCGGTGGAGCAGTCACCCTTTTGTCCCCATGATGGCATGCTTGTGTGGTTGATCATGGGTCTGACCCCACACACTGGCTCGTTTGGATTTTTCTTAACATTGATAATCATTCTTTTGTGATTATTAATGTCTATGCCTCAAATGATGCTATTGAAAGATCTCTACTCTAGCGCTAGATTTTTGATTCACTACCAGTTGCTACTTGGATTTTGTGTGGGGATTTTAATATGGTTGAGATGGCATATGAAAAAGATGGCACTCTTCCATTCAAATAGGTAGCTAGAAAAAGGGAGGCATGGTTTTACATGCGTAATAAATTGGGGCTTTTTGATCCTAATATTGGCCACTGCCATTCTCATTCTTTCTGGCACACTTGGTGTAACTACCAAGCTAGTTCTGACAGGATATTTAAGCTCCTTGATCATGCCATGATCTTGGCTCAATATTTTTTCTCCTTTGACAACTCTTCAATTCTAATTAAGCCGTTAGTGGATGTGACTTTTTCAAACCATTTCCCCATCTCTTTTTGCATTGAATAGGAGTTAAGACAACCTCATGCCTACAAGACCCAATTTTTCCTGAATACATATTTGCTACACCATCAGCCCATTTTGACCCACATTCATATAGTTTGGAATTTGAAGTGTAGGCCACCTCACAATATAGGCTGGATTGCTTGGTGGAATGATTCCATCACTTGCACAACAAGATTTCTTCACATTTATGGGTACCAGCTAGACATTGTTCACCATAGATCTTATGAGGTGACCACGACTGATCTCCGCTCAACTATTGAGGCTCTGGTGGCTAGCCCTTTCTCCCCTTCTTTACAAGTTAAGGTGGTAGAACTAAGGCACAAAAAGAAAGTTATAAATAATTATGCTGCTAGAGGTGCACAAATCAAGGCCAGATTGCACTGGTTAAAAATTGCTGACTGTGCCTCCAAGGAGTTTTTTCTGGCCCTTCGTGCTAGGCACTCATCTCCTAGTATTAAAAAAATCAAAGAAGGAACTTAGGTGCTTTCTAAACTACTTGACATTCTCCAAGCCTTTGTTAGGCATTATGAACAAGTTTTCATTGCTCAAGAGTATACGTTGGAGCGACATTAAGCTCTTTAGGATTGCCTTGTTGTGCCAAATAGGCTTTCTTCAACCCAAAAAGCTTTTTGTGAGAAATTGCTCATAGTTGAGGACCTGAAGGAGGTTGCACACACCATGACGGATGATAAAGCCCCAGGTGTCGATGGATTTCCCTATGAATTCTAAAAAGCCCTTTGGGATTGCATTGGGCACAATTGACACAAAATCTATCTTGAATCCTTTCATTTTAAATCCCTTGGCAATATAATTAGAAAATGGAATATTAAATTCATACCTAAACCATCAATCCCGAGGATATCTATAACTGGTGGCCTATCACGCTCCTCAATGTTTCATACAAAATTATTGCAAAATCCCTTGCTTTGAAAATCTACCATCTTCTGCCTTAGATTGTGCACCAAGAGACTGGTTTCATTAAATCCAAATTTATTCTAGACAATATCATTTCTATGTGGAAAGGAATGGAATGGGCCAGGTGCTCTAACCAAAAAGCCATTTTCCTCAAGGTAGAATTTCCTAAAGCCTATGATCACATTGAATGGCCTTTTATTCTTTCCATACTGAATGCCTTGAGGTTTTCCCATCCTAACTTCATTTAGGCTATCTAAATGATTTTTTCAGATGCCTCTGCTTGTATCACCATTAATGGCTACTAGTCCCTTTCCTTTGGCTTGTTTCACTCCATTAGGCAGGGTTGTTTGCTTGCCCCCTCTCTCCATGTGCTTGCTGCTAAAGGGTTTGGTTATTTACTTGCTAATGCAGTTTCCCAATGGTGAGTTAGGGGCATTTTTTTTCCCAACTCGCAGACTCAACTTGTTAATGACCATTTTGTTGATGTCTCATTCCTCGCTCTTCTAGAGGATGAACACAACATTAAGGCGTCTTTGGGGTGCCTCAAAAAAAATTTCTTTTCTTTTGGCTCTGCGATTCAATGGCATAAAACCTTATGCTATAGGCAGTCTATTCTGCCCACTCCCCACTTGTTTCAATAGTATGGCTAGAAGTGGATTGGGCCAAGGGAAATATTTTGATTTTTGGGCATTCCCTTTTCCTTTTAGGCTTCCCCAACTAAGTTGTGGCAAGTTGTTCTCTACAGGATTGAGCAAAAGTTGGCCTACTAGATTACCAAGTCTCTCTCTCTAGCCAAGAAATTTTAGATCTATTCTTAAATCTTGTTTGCTACACATGTATATTATTCTTCTTGTTGGGCTCCTTCAAAATTTGCTTATGCCAAGCTTGAAAAATTGTTGCATGACTTTCTTTGGGCCTCTTATGAGACCCATAGAGGGT
This sequence comes from Sequoia sempervirens, assembly GCA_007258455.2. Classification (NCBI taxonomy): domain Eukaryota; kingdom Viridiplantae; phylum Streptophyta; class Pinopsida; order Cupressales; family Cupressaceae; genus Sequoia; species Sequoia sempervirens. The sequence continues at coordinate 27,165 of VDFB02297061.1, read as the reverse complement.
TTCATCATGTAGCTTGGGAATTTTGTTGCCTACCTAGAGATTTTGGAGGGCTTGGCACATAAAGGCAAGGGGTTGCATTGTGTGTGAAATGGATAATTAGAGCTCTTATTGGTGATGAAGCCTAGAAAATTCTCCTCTAGAATTGCATTTAGTCTAGCTTTCCTATTTAGAAACCAGCCTGGAAGGGGATTGGCCTTCAAACCCTTCTATTTATGAAGGAATCAGTCTAGATTGTGGGAAATTTTGTGGCCAAAAGCATTTGGAGAGCCTGGGAAGCGATTAAGGCTTAGCTGGCTCTAGTTTCTGTGATGGGATTTTGCTCAATCAACAAAATGTGTGGTGGTTACCTCTTTTTACCAGTAATGGTCAGCCACTGGCCAAATTTCCTTGGCTTAAGGCTATAAGATTCCACAAGAAAGGTATCCAAAACTTGCAACATGTGTTTCACAAACCCATGATGTGTATTAGGCCATGGGAAGATTTGCGTGCTCAATACAAACTTCAAAACCAGGATCGTAATACTTATGATGGTCTAGTGAACGTTATTCTAGCAGATATGCTTCATAAGGTGGAAATTCATGGTACCAAGCCTTGGTTGAAGGACTGGAAGTGGTACCCAGACACCCCTTTCAAAAATTATAACCCTAGGCTTGGTTATGTGTGGATTTTTCCACACTTTCCTATGATTGAAAGTCTGAACCAATGGTGGCATCTTCGATCTTCTATGTCTGTTTGACAAAAAAATATTATTTTCCACTTGGTTTGTAAGTGTTGAGCCTAAGCTCACCCACTTTGCTTGGTGTATTCTTTTCCAAGGCTTACCAATGAGGTCTCGACTTGTTCACTTGGGGGTCCAAGACCCTCGATGCCCATTTTGTGGGAAAGAAAAGTCTTTTAAGCATCTCTTCTAGTTTTGTACCAGAGACCAATAGTTTTGGAATTAGATTTATGACTTCTTTCGACCTTTCCAGCTGGAGTCATTTTCTTGGCATATGATTCTACTGGGTGATTCACCCAAGCTTCCTGCTAAGTATACCCAGCTTTGGCACACTTTCAGGGTGGAAATCCTCTTCAATATCTGGACAGATAGAAATTTTTGCATATTTACTCACAACCAAATGGATAAAAATGTTTCTTTGTACTCTAAAACTATTATTTGCTCTAATGTGCTTTTGCAGATTCAAGTTCGAGCTAATAAAGTTGCACTTGAGGCCTCTCACCTCTAGGTGCTTTTGGATCATTGAGGCAATGCCCCGTGTACTATGGATCGAGTTCCCTCTTTGCCTACCTCCTCCCACAACTGATAGACTTCATGGGGCCATCAACGGAGTGGTTCTACTCGCCCCTGCTCTCAAGCTCCTCCTCGTCATGGCTCTCGCCCTCCTCGATGGTGTCACGTCTCAGACTTTGATGTTGTTTTGTCCATGGCTTTGTGTGGATTTGTTATATGAATGACGGTGTGTGTGTTAGAGTAATATGATATAATTTAATGCTTTGGTGTGTGGAAATGTGAAAAATATTTACTTTTGAATGTGAATGCATTTTATTTTGAAAATATGCAAGATAGAACAAAATAGAAGAATTGATTTAATTATTGCTTTGATTTATATCTCTATATCGGTTACTAATACAATTTCATTGTTGCATGCCTGAGTGCACTTGAGTTGCAGGTGGTCGAAGACCAAGAGTGTGATTGAGGAAAGAAGGCTAACTTCCTGATAGGGTAAAAGAGGAAGAACTCTCGGTCACACACATAGCACCTAAAAATCATATAGTTGCATTTAGGCAATGTCTGTTTTAATTTGATTGTTTTGAGTTACTTACAAAATAAGTAATAAATGGTTTGAATAAATAAATAATAAAAATAATAACATAAATATAAATTAATTATTAATTGTAGTTTTAAAAGGTTTATGATTTTTAAATCTATCTTAATTAACAAGCCAAATGAATATGTGTTTATGGAGTAAGTATTTTTGAATTATTTATCCAACTTTTTGTGCAAATAATTGAAAATCTTTTATTATATTTTATTTATTTATGAAATTGAAATAAAATTGAAATATTTTATTTGCATATGTCTTAATTTCAAAGTCCAAGATTAGGAGAGAGGAAACTAATATTAAATAGAAAAAGACATTCCCGAGAAGAATGGGTTCGGGAAATTCTTCTTAAAACAAACAAAACTCTCGGCAAGTGGCTATCTCTTTTATTTTTGCATGTAAATGTCTGCCAAGAAATTTTTCCATCTGTCAATTTGGAAGGGTTTGCATGACTCTCGGTAGATGGGATAAGGATTTAAGGTGGAGAGAAGATGGGAAAAAGAATAATAGAAGCTTATTCAGAAAAGAACCCACTCAGGAGAAGTAGACTGAAGGAAAAATTGGGCATCTTCAACTAGAAGCTTTTAATCAGGTTTTTCTTTTCCTACTATTAATCTAGTTCAAATTTTGGCAATAGTGGGAGAGCTTGTATGCAAAAATTGTGATTTTGTCTGCAAATTTGTGTTTTTAAATCTGGGGAAAAACCTTCTTTTCATTTGTTTACATTGTGAGAAAATGCTCAATTTCTTCCTTCCAGAATGGGGTATTATTCTTTTGTAATCTGTATTTCATTATTCTACCTTCTTTTGCTATTCTTTTGGACAAAATATTTTGAAAGGAAAGATAGCATATAAATAGATGGATATATATATATATACACACACAAGAAGTTGCATTCCTGTGCATATATATATATACTCAAAATTCTGCATGTAAACCTTTACCATACATTATTTCAAAATTATTTTGGAATGAATTTAGTTGTAGTTGACTGCAGGGCGAATTCTTGTTTTTAAGAGTTGTTTTTAATGTATAAGGAAGGGATTTTAATCCCCAGCCCGTCCCAAGGGAAGGGACGGCGTTGTGGGGAGGATCGCACCCTCCACAGGCTGCGGCCTGTGGAGGGGGCGCGGCCTCCTCACAGCCTGCGCCCTCCCTAAGGGAGAGGCGAGGTCTCCCACCTCTCTTTGGGGTGTTACACATCCGTTTTAAACCCTAAAATCTGTTCATTCCTGTGTGTGCGGCAGTAAAACGTGAACAACTATGAAAATCTATATTTTTTTTATGCATATATATACATATACATATATATACACTCAGCTGTGTAAATATATATATATATATAAATGTATACTTACACAGAAATAACCATCGACAGAATATGATATATTTCAGACAAATATATATAAACTCAGTATCCCTGAAGCTGGAAATGTGAGAACATAGTTCTTGAAATCATGCAAATTGGTGATTTTCTTTTGGCCACATATTCTTATGTTTGCATACAGATGTATATTTATGAATATTAGCATACAATAGAAAACACAGATGCAAATATGCAAATCTCTATTTTTCTGAAAGAATTATCCTGTTTCTGTATATTATTTTAACCAGAAACTTGTAGCAAATTGGGAATTTTACTTTCAAATCAGCTTGAATCTTGAAGATATAGAAATATACATAAATCTGAGAACACTGTTTTTATACAAAAAATTATTACTTCTGCTTGTGTTAATACACTGAAAGTACCATGATAAACATACATTTCTTTTTACATTTGAAAACCAAACTTGATCAAAGAACACTCAAGAGAGTAGCTTGAAATGAGAACAAATCTTTTATCAAATAGAGGAAAACATGTTGACTTTGTGATTTTGCTGAGAAAGAGAGCATATTTTATTTAAATTCTGAAACTTTAAAGCTATTTATCTTGATCAACCAAACTGAGATTGAACACGAGAATGCATTGAAAACTTTCTTTGAACTCTAAAGACAGACAATCTTCACTCCAAATGTGACTGAAAACAGTTTGATAAACTCTCTATGAATATGGAAAAAATGAAGGAAATTCTTTTTTAGAATCAATGAAATGCATGAAGCATATAAGGAAAACACATAGCTTCCTGTTTCTGCACTTTATATTGTATTTTGGGTAACTTCCGGGACAGGATGCCGAAGGTGGATCCATAGAGATGGTGGTTTTACCTTTTTTTGAAACTACCACTTGTTTTTATTTATGCTTGGCCAAGCACTTGTACCATTGAAATAGATGGATTTGTTTTAAAAGCCTAGTAATATATGTATTTTGGTCTTTGCCACCTCATGTTGCAAGAAATATGTTTTCTCATGATAGAAATGCATATAGGCACCAGGCATGCATTGAGAGTTCCCTCCTATTTTACTGTGTCAGGTTGCTAGGCTCCTTATGTAGGGCCAGAGATTTCTTCGAGTTAGGAAGGAACCTAAGGAAGTCATGTACTTCATAGTTGGGCAGAAAAGGCGCCTGAATCACACTCTTGGCCCCAGCTCGCAAGAAGACCGATGGTGTCACGACGGTTGGAGGATCAGAGTTTTTATTTTACTATTTATGCACTTGAGTATCCTACTGGAATGGCTTGTGAAGCCCATTGTAAATGTAATTGTATTTGGCATTTGTTACTGCAACATTGAAATAGATGTGTTATTAAGATTTTGATGTAACATTGGTACAAATGTATTTATTGAAGTTATTGGTCTCACACAAATATGAATATTTATTGGTTTATTGATCTCTTTTGAGTATGGGCGAATATATGTGAAAATGCATTGATATACTTGTCCATGTGCATAATCATGATGAAATGCAAATGTTATATTTTATATACAAGAAATGCAATTTGTTTTAATTCTTTTACATTGAGTCTACTTTGGAAACTCTTATTAATGGCATAATTCTTAAAGTAAACTTTTGAAACGGATTGAACAATTTAAAATGCTTTTGCTTATCTACCAAGTGTTACAGATGGTCGTGTTCTCCTCTTCCATGGGATGACTTGGGGTGAGCTTCTAGAGGGGTGGTAGAGAGCAACAGTGGCCCTCTGATAATGTTTTTGGTAGTAGCTTTGGTTGGCCAGACATTAGTAAATGCTTCCCACGTCTGACACTTGCAATCTTGCCTCGACGTGAGGAAAAGGAAGAAGATGAAGCAAAAGAAGATGACAATGATTGGGGTCCTCTTGATGTCACTCCAGACCTCGCTAATGTATGGGGGAAGAAAATGGATGACAAAGAACCTCCTAGCTCTGCTAGCATTGCTTTGGCTGCTTAATGGCCTTATTATTTTTGTATGTTTGTAATGTTTATGGACTTTTGGGCTAGACCCATGTGACTCTAGTTTTTGGTTTTCTAATGGGGTGTGCCTTCTTACCACCCACCCTTTTTTTATGAATATGTAACTTTATCTTTATTTTTAATATAGATAGCTGCCTATTCATAAAAAAAAGAAATATTTGCCTCCAAAAGTGGGATGCCAAGTTTGGGAAAAAAACATAAGGAAAAATTTAAAATAAATCAAAAGGCTCATGAGAGAGGCATAACATTCTTGGAGGGAAAGTGAAATTTGAAAAGTGTTGCCCTAATTTCCCCTCCTCTTTTATATATTCACCTTTTGGGCTCTCATTTGGACATCTCTTTTTTGGTAACATAACATGAATGCTACTAGATTGTCACTAGGTTTCCATTTTCGGCTGCTGAGGATGAAAACCCTCATCTCTAGTTGTTAATTTTGGTGGTGAGAGACTCACCCCGGTCAATTGGAGTGATTCTACTTTGAGGATCACCTTTGCATTCATAGAGTTCATGTTCTTCAACATTTTTGTGGTGTTAGAATGAAGACATTCTTCATATTTTGATGTGGATTAGAGGTTTTGGTTTGATAAATGAATTGTACCAATTTGGAGTGTGTTTTGAGGTGTTTGAACTCATTTTTAGAGGTTTGATATGCAATTTTCGAGTTCTAGAAAATCACTTTTTTTGAATAACTAGAAGTACAAATCTATTCGCAACTTTGTTTGTGGGAAGTGCATCGTTATGGGCATTGGTTCTATGGATTCCTTGCATATGGGCACCTCATTTTGAGTGGTCATTTGCAACTTTTGGTTGAGTAATGCTTTTTAAAGGCAAATTGCCCCTCCTAGGGAGCTATGCCATTCTATAGTTGGGGTTCAATGAGGTCTACTATTACCAAGGTCTGAAATCTACACTTCTCGGGTCTACAATAAATGCTCTTTAAAGGGAAAGTGTTATAGTTGGTACCTTCTTGTTATAGCTTCCTTGTTGTGAAAGTTGGGAATGTAATGTTGCTTATATATGACTAAAAAAGCTCTGTACTAGACTAGTATTAGGCCTGAAATCAATTTCTTAATCCCTAATTTCAGTTGTCAATCATTTGTCATTGGTAAATGCAATAAGTTGTTTCATGCTTATAAGTCATATATCAAGATATTCCTTGTATGCTTAATGTTGCCAATATATGTAACTAAATGATGAATGGAATATGAAACATTTGCATCTTGCATCTCCTTCTTATTCGTAAGAGAACCAAAAAATAAAAAATAGGGGTGGTTATTACATTAATGAGTAAAAATATCCTTATATAGAATTACAAATATCTTATCCACATGGGTTAAAGATTACAAATATCTTATCCACTAAGGATAAGGATTACAACTCATAGAATAAGATTAACAACTCATAAAACAAAAAGATAAATCCTATAGTCAACATATTATATTGTAAAATTATATATTAATAAATTATTATGTTGTAAAATTATAAATTCAATATTTATGTATATTTATTATTTGATGATATATGTTTAATATTTATATGCTTATTATCTTCTTATGTTTATTTTATAAATATAATATATTTATATTTATTAGTATATAATGTTTAATAGAATGTAAATTAGTAAATATATTTTGAAAAAAGTTTATAATACAAAAGTATATATTTGATATTTATGTATAATTGTAGAATTTATATCATATCAAATTTTATATATAATAATAAATGTAAGATGTTAAATCTATAATTACATCTTATTTGTTTTTAAAATTAAACTTTCAAACTCTATTAAAAATGTTCTATTACATTTAACTACCATTTTAAATTATTTAATTTAGTAACATAATTAATCATTATGTGATTTAGAAAAATTAATGATTCACATAATTTTATAATTTATTATTACTAAAAATTGATATTAATTATCCTTAAAACTATAAATTAAAATTAATTATAAAATTTACCAAATAGTACTAAAATGAATATATATCACAAATTTGTGGTATGATTTTTAAAAGGAAGAATGTATTTAAAAAAATAATAATAATAATCCAATGCATAGTTTGCTAGAATTTTAATGCCTATGTTACCATATTAAAAACATCTCGTGAATAAATGGGGGACTGTGAGTGGATGCTAACGTTCAAATAAAATGAATGGTCCTATATAGGGGAGAGGGGCCTATAATGGAGTAGGGTCCAATAGTGGGGATAAAAGTAGTCCTTTGTGGGCCCCATAGTGAAGCACTTTAATATCCAATTGTAAAACATTTTTTATCCATAAAGTATGCAAAGTGACAAATCATGTGATGCCACATCAGCGCACCAATAAAACATGACTTAGTGCACCATTATCGGTCTCGCTTTTTTTTTTGGCCTTTTTGGATACCTCAATAAAAAAAACATGTTGTGACATCATCTTTAATGATGTGGTCCTAAAACGAAATATAGAAGCACATGAGTTGCCAAATAAACTGTCGTACATAATTGGGAGTGATTTGAAATTTCCACCTAAGATTTTGAGAAATTTGAAGTTAGGGTGCTCCACTATAGGCCCCTCTCCCCTACTTGCTGCGTAAACTTAAACTTCAGACGTCGATTGGAAGATTTTGTGGAACACACTCCATAGAAGGAATGCCTTAAGTGTAATTATTTTAATTTTAAACACCCTACTCATTATATATATTTTTTTATTAAAAAATTCCTCACTCTTAATCATACACAAAAGTAAATAAATAAATAAATGCAAAAAGATAAATACCAACTTCTTACTTTATTCCCCGATCGTCATTGCTTACTCACATTTGTGAAAACCTTCGCTGGATGAAAGATACACATAGTGTCTCGACGAATACTGGAACTGGTATTCTAGGAAACAAAAAGAAAAAAACAATGCAAATCTGAGCAAGTAGGCATTGAATAAAAGTCGACACACAGATTCCACAATATTATTTTCTGCTAGACGCGTTTATCAAATATTATTTTGAGACCAGCTTCCTTGAAGAAAGCACCAGAATATTTATACGGAGTGATATTCTTTATTGAATGATTCTATGGCCTCTTTTACAATGGTACTCGTCTCGAGTCAGCTGCCGCTCACAGAAAAGTAAGTTCGAAATGAAAACCCGCTCACGCGTACTTTCCCAGCCTAAGCTCATGCACACATTATTTCTACCCATTTGATCACGATTTCACATTATTAACGCACTGTCTTGCCAGCAGATTTGATCCTTTCTCAGTGTCTCTCTTTTACATAATCTTCGATTTGCCATTCTGATAACTTATCTGGCAAACCCTAAGCCCGATTCCGATCATTGATATCTTGTTTGTTTCACTTCCTATTCCATTTTATTCCAATGGCCACAGATGAGCAGATTAGCAATGCTTTTCAGGAAATCGCACCGCCATCTACATCCGCATCAAAGAAAGTGCCCTTCGATGTGTTCATTAATCATCGGGGTACTGACACCAAACACACGCTGGCGTCTTCCATCTACACTACCCTCCATGGCATGGGACTTCAGGTATTTCTGGATGTAGAGGCGCTTGAACTGGGCGATTTCATACCATCTGAAATACAAGAGGCCATGCGTACCTCTTTCCTTCATATTGCCATACTTTCACCCAATTATGCACAATCTCCATGGTGTTTGGCTGAGCTGTCATTTATGCTCAAAACTGGCGGCACAACCATTCCTGTCTTCTTCAATGTTGACCCTAGTGATGCACGCTACGGGAAAGGGCCTTTTGCTGTTGCGTTTGCCGAGCATGAAAGGAAGAATAGATATACTTCAGAGAAGCTCCAGGATTGGAAAGAGGCGCTGCACAAAGTTTCATTTCATTCTGGCCAAATCCTGAAGGATAATGAGTAAGTACAATCGTTCTCTCCCATTTGTACGGATTTGATCTTTATTATGGCCTGTAGTCATTTTTTCCTATCAATTCCTGGACTATCTTTGAAATATTCATTAAGGTTTTTATCTCTTTGTTTTAATATTTCTAATATAAATGGTATTTTCATATCTTTACTAATTATTAAAAACACTGTAATTAAACTATCTTACAGAAATGTCATTTCGTTCCCATCTTAAGGTACTTTGTTTTCCTACCCCCTACATCTAACCTTCATTCCTCTCCTATTTTTTCTCCTCCGTCACCTCTTAACTCTCTCCAACAAACTTTGAAGATTTGGACTAAAAGTAGATCCAAACAAAAACTTGGTAATATTTTGAAAATGTTTGAAATCCCTTCTATTCTTCTTATGGAATGAAAAGCTATGGCCTCCACGATATTCCAACTAAGCTGCAATAACTATTCAGTAGATTGTAATAATTTTCTCCATCCCTTTGGAATAATATTCTCAACATCAGTATTGAAATTGGGGAAAATGTACTATCTTGTACGGTATCCTACTCTTATCCTATTTAAATTATCTTTCCTCTCTTCCATTGAGCTTGTTTCTCCCTATTCATCATCCAAGCAAGTCTTTGAAAGTTTATGGTTTTAGCAATTTTTTCATTAGCCAAAAATATATCACAATGTTTTAGCTTCATATCTTCAATATCTTATGTTTTAGTAGTGTTTTAGAATATAGAATACCCATTTCTTTCCCTGTGAGATGTTGGGGAGATTTAATGTCAATCATTATAGGATTCTATGGATGCGCATATTCACTAGTTCCCTTGATAACAGAATAATCTCCCAAGTTGGAGATATTAATTTGGTTTTCTAACTGCCCATTCCTTTGTAATGGTTGAGGATTGCTAATGATGATGATGATGATGCCATCTGAGGAAGCCTGATTTCTATTTCATGTATAGATTTGTTCTTATTAGATTCACCATGTCCTTGTGCTACACTTTTTGACATCTCTAGCTCTTCAATATTAGACATCTTTCAATATATTTCAACATTATTTAGGAGTTCATTCATCGTTTAATTGGGTTTGTGAGAAGAGGAAGAGTTCTCCGATATTTTCAATCTATCATTTAAATTTTAGTTTTAATCAAAACTAATAACATTCATTGCTCCATTCATATTTTCTTCTCAATAACATTTTTTAAATCCTCAAACTCATTATAACCTATTCCATGCCCTTCTTAGTTTATCAATGAACCTTTTAGGATGCTAGAAATTCCATTCACCACAACACATTCCCATATCATCCATATCTTAATTGACCTTTTCAAATGTATATTTTATTATTTCTTCAATAATGAGAAATTACGTGAGCTTTATTGGGAGAAAAAGGAATTCATGCTTTTCGAGATCCTGAAAATGGTACTTGTCAACTAAATGCATTTATCTAATTGCTTCGAAGAAAGCAATCCTAGAAGGTACTATGTGGGGTAACCTATATGGCTTGACTATAGTCACATACATACTAATTAAGCTTTATTTTGTATAAAAGAATTATCTACTCAATTTGTCTTTTAGTTTCTTTCTAGATGCATTTCATAAGGGTTTTTAAAGTCCGTTACTTTTTGTGTGAACTTGGGTCCACATTCTCCCAATTTCTTTTATAAAAGATCTATGAAAAAGGGGTTGAAAAGTACAATATGTTATGTGTGATACCTATCCATATGGATAGGATAGTATTGTACTGGTTTCAATTGATGTCTAGGGAGATCTGGGTATATATATGTTATTTCCTTTATTATCCCACTTTTTAGATAAAGAATGCACAACAATATTACATAGGACTTGATGTGGGTTTTGACACACCAACTTATACACATCATGAAGCATGCATGGTGGAATGGAAGAGGTTCCCTTGCTTGGAATTTGGGAAGCCTCGAGAGTCTTTTGTGAGGTTTACCAGAATCCTTTGATTGACCCATCAAGGGGTTTGTAGTGAATAATTAGAAATCATTCAAATGAAATAGGGGTTCATTTAGTGAGAATTGGCCACTATTAGCAAGCACCAACTTCCTATTTCAGTTTTAAATGCATTGATTATCTTTGTTTTCAGAGTAGTTCGATTTCCTACAACTAATGTTGTCATTAAATTTGTTTGAAATGTGATTAAAATATGAAAAGTTTAACATCTAGTCATTAAAATTAGTACTTATTTAGATTAAATTTGAAGACTTTTTAATGAAAATTTGTCTAATTTAACATAATTTAATTCTACAATTGTAAAGATAATGATGAAAATGTTGGAACTTCTAAAAATTTATTGCTGGAAAGTCAAATTTTGGCTCAATCGCTTGCCCTGTATAACTAAAATGTATCATTGAAAATTGAAATAAGTGTAATCTATCATTAAGTAAAATAATGCAAAGAGAAGGGGGCAAAAATGGCTAAAAGAAAAATAGATAAATCCAAACTTGTATTCAATTCTTACTACACGACGTTTGGTGAATGGACAAACTCAACAGAAATCAACCTCCACCAAACTTGTTGCTGCAATCCAAATGCGATATGGTGTGATCTTTGAGGGAAGTCGTGTGTGAAGTATTGGCAAATTTGAACATACGTTTGTTCATTCGACCAAACAAACACCCTACTGTCAGCGTGGTATCATTGCTTTAGCACATGGTTGAGATTTCATCAACTTTCATTGCATTAAGTGCATAAGATGAAGTGGAAAAATAGATCTAAAGTTTAAAAAACCATATCGAATGGAAGAAAAATGAGAAAAAAATGGAGGGATCCCCAATTTGGGGGAACTAAGAGTGTGTTGTAAGGTGTCACAACATGATTGAAAACCTCTTGAATGTTTTAGGAGAATTCATATGCTTTAAGTTAATAATCTCCTCATTGATTCTTTTTGCTATGAAATCCCAAAAACCATATAGTATATAATTTATTTCATGAATATAAAGTTCTTTGCATATATCTAAGGTATGCTAATATGTTATTTATTTATCTTCCATTCATCTTGCGTTATATGAACAATTGATTTTGTCTATTAGCTAAAATCTGTTAGAATATATATGTATTCATATTAGTTTTAATTTTTTGTTTATTAAATTAATTTGGATGATGATTTGTTTCTCGGTTTTCTCTTGTTTAGTGATGAAGGAAGGTTGTTGAAAAGTATTGTAAATTTTGTGATGAAACACATGAAAAAGGCGGTGCAATTGGAGGTCGCCAAACATCCAGTAGGTCTTGATGAGGCAATACATGACTTTGAAAGAGATGCACTTGATTTTTCTCAAAAAGTACAAATTGTGGGGATTGTTGGCATGGGGGGCTCTGGGAAAACAACACTCGCAACAGAAATATATAATAGGAAAAAATCCTCCATAGATAAATGCAGTTTTCTTTTTGATGTCCGAGGTGCACCATTTTTACATGACAAGCAAAAAAAGCTTATGCAAGACATTGGTTTCAATACATTTCAATTTGATAATGTACAAGAAGGGAAGGCAATCCTTAAAAGTCATTTGAGATCTTTTCCAGTACTTATTGTTTTGGATGATGTGGATCACCCAAAACAGTTAGATGGTCTATTGCCTGGAATTGACAACTTTGAATCAGGTAGTTTAATTATTATCACAAGCCGTGAATTGGGTGTTCTTAAATCATGGGGAATCTCCTCCATTTATCAAATGAAAGGATTAAATCATAAACATGCTAGAGAGCTTTTATGCTGGCATGCTTTCCTACAATCTTCTCCTCCAAATGAATTTCAAAGTCTTGTTGAACAGTTCATAAAAATTTGTAATAGATTACCCTTATCTCTCAAGATATTTGGAGGACTGCTTTATGGAAAGCCCAAAGACTACTGGGATTCTCAATTAAATAAGGCTTCAAGATTATTGCCGAATGACATTAAAGAGAGTCTTAAAATAAGCTTCGATGCATTAGATAAGGAGGAACAGGATATATTCTTAGATATAGCTTGTTTTTTCATAGGAGAAGAAAAAAGTGTGGCTATTGCAGTGTGGGATGGATCCAGATGGAATGGAAAACATAGTTGGGAAGTACTTGAGAATAAGTGTCTGGTTGAGGTCGATAAGGATAACCGGATCAAAATGCATGATCAACTTAGGGATCTCGGAAAAGACATTGCAAAGGGGAGGTCACCATACCGTGTTTGGTCAGCACAGCAAATCACGGACATTCAGGAAAAGCCCACGGTGAGCTTAATATATTCTTTTATATCCTATCTAATACCTGGTATGGTAAATTGTTCGTTTCATTGCTATACTATCTTAGTTGTTTTACTTATAAGGTTTTTGTGCTTTTGCATTTTCCATTCAGGAAAGAGTACTGATTCGGGGGATTAAAGCGGAAACAAATGATTTCTATGAAGAATCCCATTGTGGTATGCCTTTTGAAGAGTGCATGGAGCTTGTGAGAGACTCTACTAAAAGGTTTAAGCGCCTTACACCTTCTATCCTTGTTGTCAAGGATAATTATTTTACAGAAGAATTGGCAACACTATCACCAGGCCTTGTCTGGCTGCGATGGATCATGTTTAGACAGAGAGCTCTTCCATCGTGGCTTTCATTGAAGAATTTAAGAGTCTTAGAGCTTCCAAATGCTGAACACATAGAAGAACTATGGAGTGACACTGCTGATGTAAGTATCTTCCTTTGTTTTATCAATATTAATAGAATCATATGTTTTTAAGTGTTGTGTAATTTTTGCTCGGTTTATTCTGAATTGAAATTCAACGTGGCTGTAGCTTCCGTTGGAATTAAGAGAGCTGAATCTTGTAGATGCCCCAAGTTTCCTCAAATTTCCGAGTTCAATAAGATTTCTAAAACATTTGAAAAAGATATCCTTGACCGGGAACACATATGATTCTATCGAACGTCTTCCAGAAGGGTTTTGCCTTCTCCAATCACTGGAGCACATCCAGCTAAGGGCATGTGTTAAGCTAATATCACTGCCTAGCAACTTTGGCCTTTTGACAAACCTGAGACATCTAGATTTGAGTTATTGCAGGGAGCTGAAGATGTTGCCTGATTCTTTTAAGCAGCTCATACATCTACAGTATATCAATTTCTATGGTTGCAAGGAGCTCACCTTAACGTCAGAGAACAATTTCATTCTGGAGAATATGACAATGCTGGAGACTCTGATTTTTTCAGAATGTACAAAATTGCAGGAGTTACCTCTGCATATCACAAATCAGTTGTCGCTCAGACATCTGTATGTTCAAGGTACCAGGTTAAGGGAGATACCAAGTAGCATTGGTCGACTCAGCAAATTGGAAGTGCTGAAAATTGGGAGTGAGTTGTTGACAAGCCTGCCATCTTCTATGGGGAATTTGTCCTCCTTGTCTATTCTTGACATTTACGAGTGTGGGGAGTTGGAAGCTTTACCCGAGTCTATTGGAAATTTAGCTTCTTTAACTTATATTAAAATTTTCCGCTGTAAAAAGTTAAAATCTTTACCTAAGTCTATAGGTCGTTTGTCCTCTTTGATTAATCTTAGAATTTATCAATGTGAGGAGTTAAAAAGTTTACCTGAATCTATCGGAAATTTGTCTTCTTTAACTAAGTTTGAAATTTACTATTCTAAAAACTTAAAATTTTTACCTGAGTCTATAGGTCAGTTATCTTCTTTGACTGGCCTTTGTATTTGTAACTGTGGGAAGTTAGAAACTTTACCTAACTCTATTGGAAATTTGTCCCATTTGACTAATATTCAGATATTAGGGTGTAAAAAGGTAAAATCTTTACCTGAATCTATAGGTTCCTTGTCTTCCTTAACTAGTCTTCGCATTTCTCAATCTGAGGAGTTAGAAGCTTTACCTGAATCTATTGGAAATTTGTCTTGTTTGATTAATCTCCAAATTAATGAGTGCAAAAAGTTAAGATCTTTGCCTGAATCTATAGGTAAGTTGTCCTCCCTGACTAATCTTGACATTTTCAAGTGTGAAGAGTTAGAAACTATACCTGAGTCTATTGAAAATTTGTTCCGTTTAACTAATTTTAAGATTTCAGTGTTGAAAAGGTTAAGATCTTTACCTGAGTCTATGGATCATTTGTCCTCATTAACTAATCTTCACATTTTTAATTGTAAAGAGTTAGAAAGTTTACCTGAGTCTATGAGTCATTTGTCCTCCTTAACTAATTTAAAAATTGGTTTATGTGAAAAATTGGAATCTTTACCCAAGTCCATATGGAATTTGTCCTCCCTAAATAGTCTTTTTATTTCCTCGTGTAAGAAGTTGGGATCTTTACCTGAGCCTGTGGGAAGTCTTAATCAGCTTGGCAAGCTTCAAAGTCTGATTATTAAGAGCTGTCCGATCATAGAATTGGCTTTCCTGTCGGGGTCCTTTTCTTCTTCATTGTGCAATCTCACATTGATACATTTAACATACACTTCTGTGTCAAGGATTTCAGTCTCTCAACAATGTTGCCCCAGCCTGGAAACTCTAGACCTTTGCAGTAATAACAAGTTAGTAGAGATCGAAACCTTGCCAATATCAGTCAAGGCCATAAAGCTGAGCAAATGTAAAATGCTGAAGGGCATAAGTGTTATTTGTGGCATGGTAAATCTTGAGACACTGTCTATACAGAACTGCGGGGATAAGTTAGAGGAGCTTCCAAGTTTTGCAGATCTAGTCTTCCTTCAAGAATTTGAAATCATAGAAAATGCTGTTCAACTTAAGCAAATAGAAGGCTTGGAAAATTGCAGATCATTGGAGAGGATGAGAGCAGTAACTTCCTGCAATGAACCAATCATTAAAAATCTGGAGCATATGGAGAGACTGCGGACACTAGTGCTCTCAGTAGCATGCAACATATCGGCAATTGAACCTTGCCTTCAAACTATAAAGGTAATAAAAGTCTATAGAATCATCGACTTATTGTTATCATATGAGTGTTAATTAGTTGATCGTAATTTGTATACTGTTTGCAGAAATGGCCATATGAATGTGTAATATCCGCAAGGACAGAGCATGGTGTGGAATCAGTTGTGAATTCCTTTGCCTTTCCCGGTCTTACTTTGGTTGATTCATGCGTGGAGGAGATTGCTAGTAATAAATACAGAAGTGTGTTGAGGTTAAGATGCAGGCAGAGGCGTTATTCCAACGCAGCAGTGATGGTGTGTTTTGCCATAAATTGCACTTCAGCAAATACCTTCCTAACCTTGGAGAACAAAAATAGACGTTGGACGAATGATAGTTCCAACATGAATATGGACTTCGGCCAAATGAAAGAGGGGAAATGGGTTTTGATTGGTGTTTTCACACAACCTTCCGACTGGCTTATGGCAGAGGAGTACCAACTCAGCAAAGAGTACCGGGGCTTCCGAGCTGAGTCAAGCTTCGTTGATGATAAAGTGAGGGGAATGTTAGTGATGGGCGACGAAGCGAGTGTTGTGGAGGCTTTCAACAAATTACGGCTATATTTTGGGGATGTGAATAGGGATGTGAATTGGCTGAAGAGAAAAGCTAAGCAAATGGAGTTCCCACTCTAAGTGGAACTCACTTGATAAAGTGAGGAGACTGTTAGTGATGGACGAGCAAGAGCGACTTTGAAGGTGTTAAATGCTTAATCAACCATCACATCATTTTAAATGACAGGGGTTTTGTAAGCCTTCTTTGTATATATATTTTTTTGATAACATTTTTCACAGCTGTTTTGGAAACAATATAGTACTTGTCTTTTAAAACAGCTCTTACTCCTACATGTTGCTGGATGAACCAATGCTGGCAACATTTTACATCTTATTACTGTCAAACAAACATTCCTCTTTTTGAACTGCACGCTGTGTTTCGTTCTTCTTTATGTAGATTGTTTGTTGCAGAGGCTCCTGTATTCTGCTATATTATTCTGAAGCTGCCAGCACCTTTTTTTTCCCCTGTAGCAGCTGTTCTGGTCAGACTGCTGAGCAATGTCTCATATTTATTTGACTGGAATATATATATATATCATAATATAATGTTAGTTTAATGCATTTTTCTCAGTTTACTCAATATGTACCTGGTATGTGTGTGTTTAAGAAATAAATGTTATTCTGAGCAGCATTAGTTTAACTTTAAACTCTAAAGTAGAAACTCTGGGAGAGTAAAATAATTTCTGTACAAGTTGACACCTCATTTTTAAATAGTTTTATAAATCAAATAGTTTTCATTGCAGCAGCAATTGATAGTGTTTGTTTTAAGATAGTGTCAACAGTTGTATAGTTTAAAACTTCCTATTTTTATGAAGTATTTACATTTGAAAATCTGTGTTATCTCAATTGGTTTTAGAGCATCTAGAAATTTAATAAGTTTGTTTATTCTCAGATAGAAAATGAGTTGAATAATTAGTTCTGAGTGGAGAAGAAAGGTGTAGTCGAATTTGTTTACCCAGGCAAAATTAAAGAGGTA
This sequence comes from Sequoia sempervirens, assembly GCA_007258455.2. Taxonomy (NCBI): domain Eukaryota; kingdom Viridiplantae; phylum Streptophyta; class Pinopsida; order Cupressales; family Cupressaceae; genus Sequoia; species Sequoia sempervirens. The sequence continues at coordinate 9,733 of VDFB02297061.1, read as the reverse complement.
ATAGTTTCTGAGAGAAGATCAGTTGACCTTTTTTTGTGAAATTTCACCTAGCCTCATATACCTGTGTTCAAAGGTGAAAATTATGACTTAGAATACAAAAATGAAACACTTTTTATATCATTTGTGGGAATTATGACTTCTAGAATATAAAAATGAAAACACTTTTTATATCATTTGTGGGAGTTCGTAGAAAAAAAACTATCATGCATCCCATCTACTTTGATGGAAACCATCCCATCCACTCATTTATATTAGAAAACGAATTCTCTCCATTTCCTTTTTTGTAATATTTGTTTTGAATCTTGGTTCCCTATTGTAGGAAGTTTAATCATCTTTGAAGTATTTACTGCCATTCCATTACAGCCCTTAAACTTATATTTAAGTAAATCACATTAATAGGAAAAGTAGATTAATCGATAGGATAAGGAAATAAATTTAAGACTGGCGATGGACATCCATACTCTCCCATTTCGAATTCAAGTGGAACGTAAGGAAGGATTGTGGAATTTAACTTGCTAATGACTTTTGCTCAAAAATTTCTGAAGTCCTTTTTAGAAAATATAATGTGCAGATATCTCTCTTTAGCTATTCTTCCAAACAGTTCACATGCCTGGTCTGTGTTTAAAACTGTACTTAAAATATTTTTGTGTTTAAAACTGCCCTTGATATTTTCCATAGTACAATATTTCTGTATAAAACTGCTGTTGATGTTTTCCTTAACAAAATATTTCTTGAGATATGGTTAATTTATAGACTTTTAATACCAAGATGGCTGGAAATTTTTCCTTAAATGTTAGTCCAGCACTTGTAATCTCTTGTACTGGAGCTATCATTGGTAAAAGGTTATTCATTGAAATTGTTATCATTTTAGATTATCATTATGTTGAGAATTATTGTCATATCTAGTCATCATTTATATTCTATTTATATTATTATTTATGTTAAATGTTAATATTTTGGATTATCATTATATTAAGTATTATAATTATATTTAGTTATATTTTTGTTAAAATGTTATTATTTTATTTAGATGCCAATATTGAAGAATTAATCATCAATGACTATAAAGACTGATATTAATATGTATTCACATGCAATTAAATAGTAATATAAGGTAAAAAATAAAATAAAATAAAATAGTAATGTGAATACTATGTGCATATATTAATTTACGCCGAAGGCGTATCCTATTTGGAAGAGGCCAATCTAAAATTAATAATCAACGGCTGACACTTTCCTGGAGATGATTGAAGTAATCGTAACTGTTAATTTTTACGCCAAAGGAGAGAGCTGAGTTTCACCATCAACGAAATAAAATGGTGGAGAAAGAGTGGAAGACGATGAGATCAATCTCATCCATTCATCATGGCAGTCGGTGGTCAGCACAAATTAAATGCATGCTAGTGAATTGACGAGTTGAAATGCTGGTCGGTCACGTCTTGTCATTAATTGTAGTAACAGTCTTTGATACTTTGGAGCCTTTCATTTTCAGCTCCAACTCTATCTGTCGAAAGCCTATGTATACTTTGGGGCTCTTCTGATGAACGCTCTTGCATTTCCAGTGCGGAAGTTTCTTCAATTTCTCTGATGCTTTCCACCTCCAAAAGTATTTCCAGCAATTTTTCTTCTTCATCAATAGCATGCTTGCACGCAATCTCTTCACATGAAAATCCCCTGTTTCCCTTACAGCTTGATGTTGATGTGCAGAAGGCTCCAACATTGGTGGGTCCATGGGCGGACAGAGATAGAGCTAAAAATGATAGGTAATTGAGCATCACAACATGTAGAGAACTAGTCAAAATTAGACCAAATCCACAGTACATAGAGAGTCTGGCATAGTATGGGGTTAGACATGGATTCATATCCATTATATCTTCTTAGCTGACTGGAGTTGTGGGTTCACTGGTACAAATTTCATTCTATACAAAACAAACATAGTGCCACATTGATCAATAACTTTGACTATGTACAAATCACTGGCAAAAACATCTTTCATGCATCATACTGCATTCCACATTATGGAAGAGCAGGAAAATAAACCTAAGCAAACAAATACTCTTCAAAAAATACTAGACTACCTGTATCCTTATGATGCTGGACTTGCTTCTATCGAAACATATCCTTAGCTGAAGAGGAAACCGTGTAGGTGTCGTTCTCTTCATGTTTTGGTTCATTGCCAGAAGCTCCATTTTAGCCATCGGGTAGCTTTTGTAGAATTAGCACGATGGAAGGAATTTGTGTTGGGGGACTCTCATGCCTGCCTCAGCTTAATAAATTCCCAAGGTACCACCTAACAAGTAGAATAGGGACTCCTTCCTACTTGGGTTTCAAAAATTCATCCAAAATAGCATTAGAGTCTATTTTATTTGCATTTTGCATTATCCAAAATTTCTTAGGTTTTTTTCCGCTCAAATTGCAAGTAACCTATAGATTTGTAAGTGTGCTCAATGAACAAGGATTCATTGAAGGCCGTTATGCCCCTGTCACAGAAGGCAATGCTCCAATGGCACAATCAGATGGGAACTTTACTATGCCAGTAAACCCTCCCACGGACAGTGCTACTGATATAGGAGTGGTTAGATCTAAGGAATCATGAGATGGTGCCGAGTTACAATTGTAGAGCCTACACCAAAAAATTGATTAGATGATCCCTTGTCCTCATTCCATAAGTTTTCAACCAGCTGCATTAATACTGAAAGGCTGTAAAATTCCATTTCATTGTTCTAAATTTCTAATTTCTTCTTAAAATTTTAGATCATTGAATACTCACAATCATCTATACAAAAGGTGTTTTCCTTGATTAGAGTAGCAACAATTGGTAACTAATTGTGGTTCTAGCTCACAATTTGTTGTATAGGAAGGGAACGTTTGCTAATCGAGCTTCTGACCTCCATTACAAAATTGAGATGATGAGAATAGCAATAGTTCAAGACCTCGTGCTTTCTCCATTGTTCATGAGATTGTCCTTTTATTTTAATTTAGCAAAGTAATGGTTTTGTCCTCTTATTTTTGGATTCTAAATGAAATCTAATTAATTGTAATACATTAATAGATTTAATTTTGAAAAATAATAATTAATGTATATTTATAAAATAAATTTGATTTAGGATAATGAATTTGAATCAAAAACATTAAATAGAAATAAAAATGGTGAAATTTGAAGTATATTAAGTATTTTATTTAGTTTAAAATTTGATAATAGGAATATGTGATATTACATATAGTTGGTCTAGGTTGAAGAGTGAAAATTGAAAATATTCAATAAAAATTAAATGTGGAAATTGAAATAATTAAATATCATATTTGACTCAAAATTTGATGATAGATATTAAAATTGATTTGTCAAGGTGTTCCAAGTTTACAATTATTTAAACTTAACTAGAATACAAGATGTCATGAGTTGAATTCATAACAAAAAACAAGGTGACCTAAAAAATATACAAATACTTTATTAAAAACAATCTTATTTATAGGATAAACATAAAATATAAACCTTAACCCATCAATTTAACACTTCTTTATATGACACAAAGAAAATACCAATAACATTAAATAATTCTTGTTAATTATAATTTTTTTACAAATATAGAGAGAAATAGGGGAGAGAGAGAGGGGGAGGGGATGAGAGAAGGGAAGACATGTATAGGAGAAATAGGGGAGAGAGAGGAAGATAGATTGAGAGAGAATGAGAACATAAAGATAGAGAAGGAGATAGACATAAAGATCTCTCTCTCTCTCTCTCTCTCTATATATATATATATATATATATATACCTCTATCTTCCTCCCCACCTCTATCTCTAGGCATGTCTTCCTCTCCTTGTCCATCCATCTCTCTCTTCATAGCCCCCCTTCCCCCCTCCTCTCTCTCTCTCTCTCTATCTATCTATATATTTGCCTCTCTATCTTATTATCTCTCCATCTCTCTCTACCCTTATATCTCACCCTCTCTACCTCTCTCTATATCACTTTCTATCTCTATCTTTCTATAGCTCCCTCTCCTTTTCTCCCTCTCTATATATTTAACTATTCCATCTCTATCTATCCCTCTCTCCTCTCTCATTATCTCTCCCTCTCCTCTCTTCTCTCCATGTTGAGACATTTGTTACACAAACAACATCATTTTCTCAATGGCCTCATGTATTGCACAAATGTATGCAAAAAAAAGACCAAAATTTATCATAATTGACCTTCCAAATCTCTTCGGTGTACTCATTGCACACTAAGGTGCAATTGCTAGTATATTTTAGTTTGATTGTCATACCTTAAAGATTATGTGTGTATATGTTCACTCATGCATATTTCTTGCTAGTGATCCATTCTATGCTTATGCATTTCCAAAAGTGCATTTTGTCTATAAGTTATATGTTCATGTTATTATTGTAATATCTTATAGATCTCCTTCAATTAATTTTTGTTCCCTGGTGGAAAATAGTTGAAGTAATACACATTTGATCATTGAAGTTTCTTGAGTATAAACGATCAAATAGTATAACTTAACTTGCTTCTTAAGAAAGTCAATAGGCAGTACAATTTAGTCTTTTACATTATATAGACCTAAATAAAAAGTCTAGCTAGTTGTTGGTTGTTCTTCTGACTATTAAGTTCAATGTTTACTTTAGCACCCATGGGAGTTGACACTGATTGATCTTTCCCTTTTGAGTCTTAGAATATCAAAATTGTATGCTTTCATGTGAAGATTATGGCAAAAACTTTATAATTGAATTTGTATTCTTAGGCATGGGAGTAAGCCTTTTAACTCATTAAAACTCCCAAACCTTTGAGAAATCCTTTATAATTGAATTTGTATTATTAGGCATGGGAGTAAGCCTTTTAATTCATCAAAACTTCCAAACCTTTGAGCGATCTAATCACCTTAAGTTGTCATATAATAGTCAATGGTAGGAAATTGTCATGTAACAAAGAAACCAATCACCGTAATTAGTTGTTGAATCTCATAGTCTTTTTCATTTGCGTTCTTTATAATGTTTATGTTTAGGACCCGAATCTCCTAGTCTTTTTCTTTTGTGTTACTTATAATGTTTATGATTAGGACCCACCATTTTTCGTTTCAAATTTATTTGATTATGAAAGTAAATCTTGCATGTCTAAATGTTGTATTCCTTTGTTAGAATTTAATGCTAATATTGCAAATAATAGCACCTTTAAAGTAATTGACTATATGAGTAGATAGATGGAATTAGATTTGATTTCATAACCTAGAATGTTTATATTCCTTTATTTTAATTAGAATGGATGTAGTCAAGATTAGAGTATTTAGATTTAATTTTTATTCATATTGTGAGCTTAGTGAATGAAATATTGTTTATAACAAATCAATTGATTTGTGAATAAGAAATATAAGGTATGGGTTATTTATTGTATGAATAGATATAGAGATGGTTTTGGTTTGACAATGATGTCGATTGTTAATCAGTTGGATTCTTGTAAATCACCCTCAATCAAAGGTTAGTTATATGATGTCACAATGTTTTAAATCAATTGAATAGCTTGAGTAATTGTGTGGTTGATTATGAATGAGTATCTATCATGTTTTATTGTATGAATAGATATAGAGATGGTTTTGGTTTGACAATGATGTCGATTGTTAATCAGTTGGATTCTTGTAAATCACCCTCAATCAAAGGTTAGTTATATGATGTCACAATGTTTTAAATCAATTGAATAGCTTGAGTAATTGTGTGGTTGATTATGAATGAGTATCTATCATGTGATAAGAATTTAGGTTATTGTGAGTAAATAATTGTTAAAATGATGTTGCATTAATTTGACAAAAACCCCTTAGGTGTTGTGTGTTATGCACCAATACAAAAATTCAATAACCATTGAATAAAGAAAACCAAACTTAAGCTTCAAATAAACATGAAAATGCTCACAATCAAACTCAACATCAAACACCTTGAAGTGTGTAAGTAGTTCTTAACTAGGTTTTCATTCCTGTTTCACTTGAGTGGGTGGTAGTTGATGAAGAATCGCCTGTGGAAGTTGAACCCTAGAAAGGGTTGCACACCCATTCATGCAGTTACATGTAACACAATGTAGAAACCTATACTCCTTGATCATGTTTAGAAGTGGTGTATGTAGGCAGTTTGGTGAACGAATGAGGTTCTCATGAGATTGGGTGTGAGGGTAGAGTGCTTAAGAAAGGTTATGCTAAATTCATAATAAAAGATTAATCAATAAGAGAAACATTTAGCATATAGACAAAATGGACTATTGGAAAGGCATGAGCATAGAATGGATTGTGGAATTTGACTTGCTAATGACTTTTGCTCAAAAATTTATGAAGTCCTTTTTAGAAAATATAATGTGCAGATATCTCTCTTTGGTCTTTCAAACAGTTCACATGCCTGGTCTGTGTTTAAAACTGTCCTTAATTTTTTTCATAATAAAATATTTTTGTATTTAAAACCGCCCTTGATATTTTCCATAGTAAAATATTTCTATATAAAATTGCCCTTGATGTTTTCCTTAACAAAATATTTCTTGAGATATGGTTAATTTATAGACTTTTAATACCAAGATGGCTAAATTTTTTTCCTTAAATGTTAGTCCAACACTTGCAATCTCTTGTGCTAGAGCTATCATTGGTAAAAGGTTCTTCATTAAAATTGTTATCATTTTAGATTATCATTATGTTAAGAATTATTGTCATATCTAGTTATCATTTATATTCTATTTATATTATTATTTACGTTAAATGTTAATATTTTAGATTATCATTATATTAAGTATTATAATTATATTTAGTTATCATTTTTTGTTAAAATGTTATTATTTTATTTAGATGCCAATATCAAAGCGTTAATCATCAATGACCACAAAGACTATGATATTAAAATGTATTCACATGCAATTAAATAGTAATATGAATATTATGTGCATATATTAGTATATTTTAGTTATGATTGTCACACCTTAAAGATTATGTGTGTATATGCTCATTCATGCATATTTCTTGCTAGTGATCCATTCTATGCTTATGCCTTTTCAATAGTCTATTTTGTCTATAAGTTAAATGTTCATGTTATTATTATAATATCTTATAAATCTCCTTCAATTAATTTTTGTCCCATGGTGAAAAATAGTTGAAGTAATGCACATTTGATCATTGGAGTTTCTTGATTATAAATGATCAAGTAGTATAACTCCACTTGCTTCTTAAGAAATTAAATAGGCAGTACAATTTAGTCTTTTACATTATATAGACCTAAATAAAAGTCTAGTTACTTGTCGGTGGTTGTTCTAAATTACTGAGTGCACTTGATTTTTGGAGTAGAATCTGGAAAATCCACCTACACCATAGTGAAGAGCTCCGGACTAGCTTTCCAACGCTTTTTGAATTTTGAAAATCTGACTTGGCAAAAGTTACACTTGTTTCAGTAAAAGTGGTATTTTATGGTTTGCAAAGAAGATGAGGGGCAAGTTTAGCCCCAGGTGCTTAGATTTCGGCCCCCATGTGACTAGGAGCTATGACTGAGTGTTGGAGTTGGGTTTAGTGACGCGCCTAGTCGCCCATATGACTAGGGGTTGTGAACCTGCAAAAATAAAAAAGATTAAAAAGAAGGTAATTTTTTTTCATTTATTTTTTGTTAAAGTTTACAAAAGATATGTTTGCACTTGACCTTTTGATCACGTACTTGGCGTATTGTCATCCTGGTTCCTCATACCTTGGTGCATAATGTCAAGTACAATATCAAATCTAGGTTGCTCTTATTATTGCAGCATGATGATCATCCCTTTCCCCCTCCATCCATATCTCCATCATCTTTATCTTCTCCCATCCATACTTATATTTTTCATCTTTTTATCCTTCATCATTTAGACCTCTCATCCATTTCAAGAGCACACTCGTGTTATCCTAACCCGCATGCCCTCTTGAGGGGGCATACCATTACCTCCTCATCATCCTTCCTCATCCTTCCTCATCCTTCCTAGTGACTGGGGCATCATGCCACTAGTCCTTATCCCTTTCCTTCCCACTATGTTTTATTCTTCTTTGAAATAATGTTACTTCTCTTAATCGCAACATCATCTGAAAGAGGGGTAAAATGTAGACACCTAAAATGTGACCTTACCCATCCACACCTTATTTTAGCCTATCCTAACCTATTAATTAAATAAATATTTGTTATTTATTTAATTAATTGCTCATTAATTTTATCCACCACCTTTAATTAAATAAATGCAAATTAAAGCTAATATTTTTCCCACTTTCCTATAAATCCCCTAACCTTGCTCAAGTTGATTAATCCTTGATTAATTAACTTTATCTCCTTCCTAACCTCCATTACCATTTTCCTATTATTTAATTCCATCCTAGCCCATTCTCCAACATTTAACTCCACCCAAGTTAAATAAACCCTTGGTTTATTTACTCAACCTACCCCATTAAATTAATTAATTTAACTCTCATTACTAATCTACATTATCATTATCCTCTAATTTTAAATTCCTACACATCCCCCAAACTTGTCACAAAGTGACAAGTGTCATAGACTATCTTCTAGCCTCTTCTCACACATGTGAGATCTCACCTACCCTCGCTATTTCTTGTACAAGCCACCCTATCTCTTACACACATTTATTGCCTCTCTTCCCAACGTGTGCTCACACAAGTGTGAGCACAACTCCCCAATTCACCCCTTTCCATCTTGTGACACTTGTCACAAGGCTAATCAATCTTGATTCCTTGATCCAAACCTCATCCTTCTTTCAATCTCAACCCTCCATTAACCATTCAATCTTGGCCCTTGATTTAGCCCCTCTCATTTCCAACACATCTCATATGCTAGAATGTTATGTTGCAAAAATATCCATTGATCTTATCATCATTTGGAGTAAGAGCAACCACATCAAAATCAATCCAACACATCTATATGCTACTCTTACTCATTGAGGTTTGCATGTGCATTTGATTAGATTTAGCTTGTGTTTTATGTCTACTTTTATATATCATTTGCATTGCATTTAGGCACATTCTCCAATATTACTTCTTGATCTGCAATTTTCTCTCTTAAGAAGTGATACCTGATAGATATATGCTTAGTCCTATCACGCATCACCAAATTCTTTGAAATATTTATGGTGCTTGTATTATCACACAAAATTGGAATGGGCTCATCATACACCACCTTGATGTCTTTCAAGGTTTGTTTCATCCACAACACTTGGATACAACAAGATGTTGCAGTAATATATTATGCTTCTGCTATTGATAAGGACATTGCGTCTTGCTTTTTACTGAACCAAGAGACCTGTCTATCTCCCAAAAAGAAAGCTACACCACTGGTTCTTCACCTATCATCAACACTTCCATCCCAATCAACATCACTATATGCATTCGAGGAAAATTCATTACCTTTCTGATACCATAATCCATAGTTTGGAGTGGTCTTCAAATATCTAAAAAATCCTCTTGACAACCTTTACATGAGTTTCTTTTGGATGAGCTTGAAACCTTGCAACCAAGCAAATAGCTTGCATAATATTATACCTTGATACGGTTAAGTACAATAGGCTAGGCCCAATCATTGACCTATATAGAGTTTGATCAACATTAAGTGATACATCATCCTTGCTCAAATGGAAACTTGTTATGATTGAAGTACTTACTGGTTTGCAATATTTCATGCCAAACCTTTTCAACATCTCATTGACATAATTTGCTTGAGAGATAAAGATACCATTATCTAATTGTGCAATTTGAAGTC
>VDFB02297060.1:0-28008 GCA_007258455.2 Sequoia sempervirens | reverse complement strand
AAAATTATTAGAAAAATCATGCATCAACTAGATACTGTTAGCTAACTTTTGACCATATTAATTTTAAAAATACTACAAAAAAGTTCACCGTACTCAGGTCATACAAGAGTTGCTATGTTATGTTTTTCTGACAAAATAGCACCAATTTGTGTACATCCCTCTTTTGAACCCCTTAATCTCAACCATTTTCAAAATAAATTAGTAGTTTAGAAAGTAGACTTGGATCACTTCGATCCTTATTTGTGTTCCATCTAAAAAATTTGAGTGTAACTATCCTCAATTTCATGTCCAAGGTCAGTATTTTCTGATTTCAGAAAAAAAAGTGGCCACTTAAGCCCCCTTTTTGGGAACCATCTTGGTACACTTACCCAACATTGGAATCTCCATTATGATGAGCTTCTTTAACCAATGAAGCCACACCTTCCCATGTTAATGCGCAACCAGATTGTTGACATCGTTCAATCCATACCGTCATCCAATCAACATTGTTTGCGACATACAAATGTAGTGCATCCCACTCTCGACCAACTATATCAAAAAAAATGCATTGTAATATTTTCCATCTAATATTTTCCATAACATTTCTATTATATTCTTTCCAATATGAATTGTATCAGAAAAATGCACAATTTGTAGCTGCTCATAGTAGGGCAACCTACCAAATTGTCTGGGATAACTTTTCAGTCCCTGTGGAAGTCAGCCATTAATGCCTTGACGACCTTCATGAAGCATATAAGTTAAACAAATTAACAATGACAATCATTGTCAATTACAACATGAGTAAACACAACACAATATAAAAATATAAATTTAAAACATATCATATATGATAGATAAACAATTTGATCGATGTATAACCTTGATGATTAATTCTATTATATTCTAACTTCCATAGGCGAGGTGTCATTCTTCATGGTTTTGATGTAGTCTCTTCTTTCCCATTGAAAAGATGTTTTTTAGTAGTTTGATACTTATGATTTATGTGGAGGAAGTGCCTATACTCATCAAACACCTGCTTTCCTAAACTTGTTGAGCGATGAGATTTCATCTTTGGACCACAAATTGGACATGCAAATTTTTCCTTTGTTTGAAGACCTAAAGATCATATATAATTGGATTAAATATGTCAATTTTTATAATTATATATAATGAATAGATTATTTTAAAAATATGCATGATATCTACTTCATCAAATTAAATATTGTTAAAGTGTAGTTGAACATTATAACATACCACAAAAATGTGTTAGCCCTGGGGCATCATGAATTGTCCATACAAGCATTGCATGGAATTGAAATTGTCTTTATCCTATTGGTCTAGAGACGTCATACATAGTGATGTCATTCCATAACTTTAGTAACTCGTCGATAAGAGGTTCGATATATACATTCATATCTTTAACTTGGTACTTACCTAGTTGAATGAACATAAACATTACATAATTATTATAACCATTTTACTGCAATATATATAAATTAATGTACATGAATATTGAATGAAAAAATTATAAGTCATTATGCAACAAATAAGAAAAATGAGATGCTACTACATTCAAGAAAATTGATGTGAACAAATACCTGGAACAATCATTGACAACATTATCTGCTCCCTCTTTATTGACATCCATGGAGGAATGTTATTGTTGATAACAAAAATAGGCCACACCGAGTAAATAGATCTCAACTCTCCAAATGGATTGACACCGTCCGCTGCCAATGAAAGCTTAAGATTACAAGGTTCTTCTTTAAAGTGTGGCCATTTTTCCTCCATGTCCCTAAATGCAGAACCATCCATAGGCATTCAAAGAATTTCATCTCCACTTCTATTTTGTGCATGGTAATCCATAAATTGTGCTAATCTTTCACACCTAAATAATCGTTGCATACGTGGAATAATGGGAATATAATGAAGAACCTTGCGAGGCACCTTTTTTGTTAGTTGATTTGTTTGATATCTATTGATATGACATTCTGTTGCAAATTCATGTTGTTTATGATATATAATATGATCATTGGGACATGCATCTATTGATTGATACTCCATTCTGATATCTTTCATAATGCCAGATAAATCTCGATATGAGCAAGGTAAAAAATATGATGGTGATAACAAAAATTCACCAATCAATCTACGACAAAAAATAATTTGTTACTATAAAGAATATTAATGGTACATATTTCATCCTTTATTTACTAGTGATGAACTAACAACAGTTAAAATAGATGAAAAAAGATGACATATATGACATACCTTAACATCCATGAGATTCTATGTTTGATAAACCATTCATAACCTTCAAGTTCAACAACAATACAACAGAGAGAAGAGTTGTTTGGGAGCCTTCATAAAGGGGCTCATATGTCTTCTCAAGTACAAGTAAATTATGAACATCATCAAAGTCATCTCTATCATCATGATCAGCTCTACCACTAAATGTGTCACAGATCAATGTATTTGTACCACCATCTTCAACTATGTTTTTTGATGCATGATCATCTTCTTCCATAGGATCATTAACTTCATCTTCGATATTCACAACTCCATGTTCATCCACTTGCAAAACCATATTCTTTGGGCCGTGATAATTCATATCATGTGCCCTAGGGCACCCCACCTTTATAATAATGATAGACACAAATAAACCATGATCATGATCAAGTGATTTATATATATATATATATAAAATGTTAAAATGATTTAAACATTTACAAATTCAATCAATATAAATGCATATAATGAACAACTTACCAATGGACGATAATCATGCCCCCCTTCAACATGACCATGTTTCCTTCAATGTTTCTCAACTATTGTGATTAAAAGTCATTTTGTCTTTAAGCCCTTGTAATTATTACAAGGACAATAACATTTTCCATCACCCTTTCTTTTCAATCTAACCCACAATCTATCAAGTGTCTCTTCATTTTGTTCTGGACTAATATTATCTAACATAATTTTTCTTTACCAAGCTTGAATATTTAGATCTTCAAAAAATATCAAACTCACACTCCAATAATTTTTATTCATAGACAGGTAACAAAATCTAATAATTCTGATATTTTACACCAAAAAAAATTGACATGCAACCACTCCTGCAAAAGAGAAGATAGTCTGAAGTTAATGACCCCAAAAAACACTTTAAAATTCTAATTCCAAAACTTATTAAATTTTGATTTTACTATGATTTCCAACCGTCAGACTCCTAAAATCAAAATATTGAACTTGCACAACAAAATCTGAAAATGCAACTCTGAAAATGCACAAATCTAAAAATGAAATCTGATGAGATGTTGCTTTAAAATATGATTTTCAAACTTGGAAGTACAAATCTGACTTCACAAATGAATTCTAGGAAAGGACAATGACTACCCTCAACCTAGCAATAGCTTCTTGAATTTTTTCTGATTTTTCCCAAGAAAATCGTTATTAGTTCTCCACAAACTATTGTAAGTATAGAAAATTCACAAGTAGAGAAAATTTGTAAGAAAACATTGTTGCAATAAATAGTTGAGCTCACTTTTTATTTTTGTTGGCCTCAATTTTGATTTCACATGTTCGTTGAAATTTCAACGAAAACTCTTTGTCACAAATTTGATGAAAAAACAAGTTTGCCAAAATTTTGACGAACGATGGGGATAAAAATTTTTAAAAATGAAAATTACACATTAAATATCACTAATACCCGACAATACATCTAATTATCCATCTATTGTCAAAAAAAATTGTCGGATTTTGCAGTCAAATGAGTTAGTGCAAGAACCTGGTCGAGCTTGCAAAGTTTGTAAGGAAGCTAAGTTAGGAGTACAACTTCTTACACTAATCTTGAGAAGAGGATAATGAAAAAATTTATAGATCTTTAAAATAGTTACAAAAGCTTAAACATAAATATCATGCATACCACAACACATTGATTTACATGGGGAAAACCCTTTCAAGAGAAAAATCCCACACTCCAAAATCCTCCCATTATATTATTAAGAAGTCATGAATACTTTTTTATTCAAGGGGTAAACGCTTTTGACCGGAGCTATGAACTGGATACAACCATTCAACAATACCACCCCAACGGGGTTTGAACCTTGGTGGTAAGAACAACAATGCCACCTATAAACTGTCACACCATGCCAATACCGGCAAGAAGTCATGAATACTAAAACATACTTGCAGAGAAATATTTTCACAAGAGTATCACCAACCAGAGATCCAAAGGCAACACAACCACTATCAATCTCTCAAAATACATCACAATGCATAGTTGTAATACAATTCCCGCATAAAATTGGGTTATCTTCTAGGTAAATACAAGCCAATAAAATATCTACTATCATAATTGAGACCTAATGATGAACGGTCCAAATTTACAATAATAAAATACACATAAAATGTGTCTTTGGGGGGTGTTTCCCCTGAAACTTCATTGGGGTGTGCAGCCCCTAGATCCCCTACCAAGGGGATGAGTCCCCAATCTTCACAAGGGGGTACCCACCCTGCAATCCCCCGCACTTACCTATCAAATAGTAAACATTTTGTAATTGCAAGGTTGAGACACATTTTTCCAATAAATATCCCACTTGTCAAATGCATTGCAAGAGAAATGGGAGGGAGTATAAACATCATATCTTAATTGCTAGGGGCCAAAAGGCCCATGGACTCCAAACACCATTTGAACTTCTTGTGCTCATATGCTTACTTAAATAATTAAAACCATTCATCAAAGTCTCTACCTTAGCTAGCTTCACCCTACTATCTTTGACCATATCTCTACCAAAATGATACCGCACATCAAAGTGCTTGGTCCTAGCATGAATTTTCAGATTTTTGGCTCAAAAAATTACACTCTAACTGTTGCAATAAACTATCACTACACCTTTTTGTATCCCAATATTTGAAAATAGTCTCTTAAGAAAAATGGCTTCTTTACAAGCATGATTAGATTCCATATACTCAGCTTCATTAGTAGACAAAGCAACCATAGTTTGTCACTTACTCATCCAACTAATTGCACCACCAAATAAAGTAAACGCATAAGAATTGGTGGATTGTCTTGTATCAACATCACCTAGCCAATTTGAATCCATAGAACCATGAATATCAAGGGAAATCTCATCTTCATTCAAATTACTATGATAACACAAGGAATACTCTAAGATATCATGTAAATATCTAAAGACTCTTTTAACTACATCCCAATGAACTCTACTAGGATTAGACGCATATATGGAAATAAATCCCATTGCTTGGGAGATGTCTGGTCTAGTACAAACCATAGCATACATCAAACTTCCAACTGGACTCTAGTAAGCCACTATGCTCATGTCTTCCATCTCTAAAGGGGATGTTGGATAATCTAAAATAAATAACTTTATTGCAGCTGAAAAAGGAACACACAATGGTCTACAATCCTACATGTTATAACTTTTTAAAATTGAATTGACATACTTACTTTGGCCAAACCATATCTTTTTATTCACTCTATCTCTTCTAATTTCCATTCCAAGAATGTGTCTAGCTGCACCAAGATCTTTTATTTCAAATTTAGCTAAAAGTTGAAACTTCAATTATAAAATCATACCTTTCTCTTTACCAATAAATAACATATCATCAACATATAATGCAATAAAAAGGAAATGATCACCATCAGTTTTATAATAAACATAATTATCTAATTTAGAATGCTCAAATCCCAAATTCAACACATATGTATCAAATTTTTGGTACCACATCCCAAGACTTTGTTTTAAGCCTTACAAATATTTTTTTGAATTTGTAAACCAAATTACTTTTACCTTTCACCGCATAGTGCTTTGGTTGTGTCAAATAAATATCCTCCTCCAACTCACCATGAAGGAAAGCAGTTTTCACATCTATTTGTTCAACCTCTAAATCATAAGCAGCAACAATATAAAGAAAAAATATAATGGATGTTATTTTTACAAAAGGAGAAAATATCTCACCATAATCAACACCCTCAACTTTAGAGTAACCTTTCCCAACCAACCTTGCTTTGTACTTCTTAATACCTTTATCTAAACCAATATTTTTCTTGAACACCCATTTGTAACCAACAGGTTTTCGTCCTTCAGGCAATGGTACAAAATCCCATGTATCATTTTTTTAAGTTGTCATTTCTTCATCCATAGAAATCTTCAAATATTCTTCATCATTCATACCTAATTCCCCTTCTACAAGTTTGGGTTCATCCATGTTATATTCAAAGAAAAAATACATCTCCAATCATCAAGTAAATACCTTGCAAGTGGTTGTCTATGCCTTGTAGACCTATGATCCAGTTGAGTTGGAGGTTCTTCCTCCTCTTCTAAATATTTAAAGCTATATGAGCTCTCCTCAACTTCTTGTCTATCCAAGGACCTTGATTCAACTTTTTCAAGTGTAGAGGGAAGTTGAATCACATCTTACTATTTACTTTGTTTTGGCTACAATGTAACAGAAGAAGGCTTAGTTTCTCTAAAAATAACACTTCTACTATATATTATGTTATGTGCAATAGGATCCCAAATCTTGTATCCCATCACACCATAATTGTATCTGATGAAGATACATTTTGTAGCCTTGTTCTCCAACTTTTTTTGCTTCTCCTTTGGCACATGTGCATATGCCTCACAACCAAAAACTCTAAGATGCCTTAATGAAGTCTGCTAACCTAACCATCCCTCTATAGGAATCTTATCAACAAGAGTTGATGTAGGATACATGTTAATCAGGTAACAAGTAGTGGCAATAGCTTTAGCCTAAAACATTTGTTCTATACCAACACCAATTAACATACTCCTAGCCTTCTCCATCAATGTCATATGCATTCTTTCTGCAACTCCATTTTTTTTGGATAATATGGATTTATATTTTGTCTATGAATACCATAATATTTATAGAATATATCAAAATCATTAGAGAAAAATTCATCTCCATTATTAGTCCTCAAATATTTTATTTTCTTTCTATTCTATAACTCAACCATTTCTTTAAATTCTTTAAATCAACTTAAAACTTTAGATTTACCCTTTAGAAAATATACCCATGTCCTTCTACTACAATCATCAAAAAATGAAACATAATATGTAGAATTTTTAATTGAAGGAACATCTACAAGACCAAACACATCATAATGAGTAAGATCCAATACACCACAAGATTTATGAGAACTCGAGTAAAATTAAATGTGATTTTATTTTCCATAAATGTAATGCTCATAAAAATCAAATTTAAAATTACAATCAAACAACCCTTCAAAAAGGTTTTTATTTTTCAAGATCCTTATACCCTTTTCTCCAATGTGTCCAATTTTTTGGTGTCATAACATAGTTTTCTCTATAGGTAACTTTGATTCAGAATAAAAGAGCACTCTTGGGTACCCAGAAGCCATGACCATCTATTGAAGATGAAACCCTCACCTCTTCCAACAAAGTAGTCATAGACTATATTTTCATAGTACTATTCCACTCAAAGTGCATGCATCAAGCTTATACAATGTGTCATAACTAACAACTCTAGCAATCACTATAGCACCTCTAATCATCTTGCATCCTGCATCAGAAAAGACTACTTGCACACCTATATCTATTAGTTTTCTCACATAACAAATTTTGTGCTAATCTAGGGATATGCAAAACACCATTAATGATTTTTATTCTACCATCAAGAAACATGATTCTAAGTTTACCATGACCAAAAATATTTCAACAAGAATCATCACCTAAGTATACCTTACCTCCATCAAATTCTTCATATTCAAAAAACCAATCTCTATTAGAGGTCATATGGAAATATGCACCTAAGTCAATTAACCATGCATCATTACCTGCATGATTTGTCGAAGCTATGATGAATGCATTACCATCTTCCTTCTTGGACTTAGAATTAGAATCAAATCTCTTCTTTTTCTTCTTTTCTTCTTTGCAGTCCTTACATATATGTCTAGGATTCTCACAATTCTAGCAAATAACTTTGGACTTTCTAAGAGATTTGAATCTCCCCTTGGAATTGGATTTATCATGCTTCTCATTCTTCTTTCCTTTTTCCTTAGGTCTTCCACATACATTTAGGGCCTCCTTGGAATTTATGGATACCTTTCTCCTCATCTCTTCAAAAAAAA
Organism: Sequoia sempervirens; assembly: GCA_007258455.2. Lineage (NCBI taxonomy): Eukaryota > Viridiplantae > Streptophyta > Pinopsida > Cupressales > Cupressaceae > Sequoia > Sequoia sempervirens. The sequence goes on along the minus strand of VDFB02297060.1, from coordinate 19,898 downwards.
AGAATCCACATCTTCAGTCTTCAAAATAGTAAAACTACTCCCAATAGCCATAACAAGAGAATCCCACAAATTAGGCAAAGAGCACAACAAGATCTAACATTTCTTCTTCTCATCCATTATGACACCAAATAATTCCAATTGTTCCAACATATTGAATGCTTCCAGGTGGTTTGTAATTCATCCACCTTTTCCATTCTCAAGGAATTAAATTTCTTCCTCAAGAAAATCTTGTTCACTAAATATTTGGCTTGATACATCTCACCAAGTTTTTTTTGTAGTTTATCTATAGAGGTGTCTTCATGGAAATTAATTAAAAAAGAGTCTTACAAGCACAATTTTATTAGAGCCTTGGATTTACAATCCATAACATCATATTGAGCATCCAAAGTAGGATCTATAGACCTTGAAACATTCTCATCAACAACATCCCACAAATCTCAATCAATCAATAGATCCTCAATCTCCAACTTCCACATTTCAAAATTATTTCCAAAAACTTTATCCACCTCTATTCTCATTGATGAATTTTCCATCTAAAAATTCATGCAACAAGATCATAAAATGTCTTCTGCGCAAGCTCCCCTCAAATTTGGATTAGTTCAAAAAACCCAACAACCCACAAATGAAACCAAAGGTGATTAGGCTCTAATAACACTTGTAAGGAATATAAGATATTAGAACAACTTCCTACACTAATATTGAGAGGAGGATAATGGAAAAATTTACATCTCTTTACAACAATTAAAGAAACTTAAAAAGAAATAAACATAAATATCATGCATACCACAACACAGTGATTTACATGGGGAAAATCCTTTTGGGAGTAAAACCCCATATTCCAAAAGCCACCCAATATAATATTAAGAAATCATGAATATTACAATATACTTGTAGAGAAATCTTCTCACAAGAGTATCACCAACTAGAGATCCAAAGGCAACACAACTACTATCAAACTCTCAGAATACATCACAATGCATAGTCATAATATAATGCCCTCATAAAATAGGGTTTCCTTATAGGGAAAGACAAGCCAACAAAATATCTACCATCAGATCTAGACCTAATGATGAACAATCCATATTTATAATAATAAAATATACTTAAAATGTGGCTTTCGAGATTGCTTCCTCCACCGAAGCATGTGGCCCCCAAACCCCCATCGAGTGGATGATCCCCTCAAACCCCACAGGCAAGTGCCCCTCCCTACACCCCCTACACTTATCATATCAATAGTAAACCTTTTATTTGAGACACATTTTCCCAACAAAGGTTTTGGGAACTCCCATAAACCGTGATTTGTTATTGAGGAGGTTTAAACCTCTGATTTGGCATAACTTACATAAATTTTTCCCTTTTTCCACCAAACTAAAACCATGGAAACCCATTAAGGACTTTAACAAGAATACATCATCATTTTCCCAAAAAATTAACCTAAATATTTTCTCTTAAAGTAAACACCAAAACCAACTAAAAACACACCTAAACCAAACAAAAATTAAAAAAGAATTGGAAACAATACTTGAAATATTTTTAGCCAATACAATATTTTTTGTGGAATTGAATGCTTCTACATCAAACATTTTGAGTATAAGTTTGTGAGTAGACTCTCATAAAATGGAGTTGAATAGGAGGACAACCCTTTCAGTTTCAGATAACCTACAACATATTATAATGTTGAAGATAGGACCCTATAGTATTTCTTTCATGCTTTCTTTTCTTTTAGCATTTGGCAAGAACAATTATTGTTTTCCTTTGCCTAATTTATTCTTCTCTCTTCTCTTTATTTATAGATTTTTTTCCATCATATCCTAACCTCCTCCTCTAAAATACTTTCCACATTCTTCTTCCTCTTGTGGTCTTCAGCCCACCACAAAGCATCCACCTCCACCCAATGCTTCTTTCCTTTTCTTCTCTTGTAGGTTTTTTTCCACCATAAACCAACCACCTCCACCAAATTCTACTCTCATCTTCCTCTTTTATGGGTATTAACCCACCATAACCCATCCTCCTCCACCAAGATCTTATTTTCTTTCTTTCCTCTTATTGTTGGATTGAACCCACTATTATCCATCCACCTCCATGAAGAATATTTTATCCATTATCACTCACTATTACACCTACATACAATTCATCATTATAAATATTATGGAAATCAACATTTTCCATCTTCTCCTTCTCACTTATTTCTTCATACTCTTCTTTCTAATTTTCCAAATATTCACCAATGTATATCTACAACATAAGATCCAACACCTTAAATTTTTTCTCTATTTATTTTTTCCACTCCTCACCCACCATCATTACTTCTTTTTTATTTGTCTCCCAAGTACTTAGTTGTATCATTTTCTTCAATAGTGTTGTGTCCTTTAAAGGACCAACTTGTATTGTATCTTCAATATTATTTTCCTCAGAAATACTCCTTTCTTTACCCACTTGCATTGCCATAACTTCTTTCGTCTCTTCTACATGTAATCCAACATCAAATTCATCTAATACAAATTTCAAAAAATAACCCATTTCTTGTTAAACCTTTGTTACTATTCCAACTCCTTCCTCCACCTTTACACCTTTAAAAAGATATCTCATCTACATTACCATCCCTTCTTTCTTCATCCTCTTCCTCCTTATCCTTTGTTATGAGGATCTCTCCTTCTTCAACACAATCTACATAACATTCAGTTGCCTCCTCTTTAATATATCCATTCAAAGCAATGTTAGCATAGTTCTAGAAATCATATTCTCCCATTGCATTTTCTTCCTTATTCCTTAAACTCATCCAACAAGTATTATCCCAATAATATACTTATTTATATCATCTCTTCCTTCAACATGATCTCCCCATCATCTTCATTAGTTTCTTGATCAAACAAGGGACCCTCAAAATTTTGATTCCTTAACCTCTTCATCTTCTTTTTCTTCAATTGTGGTAAACCTATAGTCCATAGAGATCATCTTCTCTTATTTTGTTTTCTCACTTCTTTTATTTCCTTTTTTCTTTATTTTATGAATGTGTGGACCACTCCAACATGTTTTTCCTTCCATTACCCTTATATCAAATTGTTACAATACTTATTCTCTTCACTTCTTATTTCGTTATCCTCTTTCAAGAAGATTTTCTTCTTCTTAGATCTCTCTATTTTGTGAGAGATGCCTAATTCTTCTCCTTCTTTGGGATAAAAATCTATCCTCTCTTCATGATTTTCAACATCAAACCTTTCATCTTCCACCATGCCACTTTCACATAACTTTCCTTCACATTTTATTTTAAATACTTCAAATTCCTTGCTTTGCTCAATCTCTATCACATCCAATCTAGCTTGGATCATTTTTAGTTCTTTAAAAATAAAACATTTATACATATTTTCTCATTGCTCTTCCAAAATTAAAATTATTACAATTATTTTCATACCCCATCTTGTCCTCCTTCTTGAGCATATCTACCTCCACTTCTACAAATTATTTAGATACTCTCATGTCCCTCTACAGTCATAGTATTTCACTTACAACAATATCTCACATCTAGGGCATAAACCTTCTATAATTATAGGACTCTATCTACAGAAAAAATTCATAAAAGCATACCTTTCATCTTCGTATTCCTCCTTCTCTACCCTCTATAGTTACAAGCTTACTCTTATACCCAAAATGAATTTTCTTGGAACTGAAGCCCTTAGCAATTATAGGCATCTTCTTTCCTACAAAAAACTCCTCTAGAGCTCAATACCTCTATAATTATAGAATCCTCTTCTACAAAAAATCCTTTACGGTTTTCTCAATACACCTTCTAGCCTCTCAAACTACACCATTATTTTTCCAACAAACTCTTCAACTTCATTTTTCATTCAAAATTCTCGTATTTTCCAATGAGCTTCTTCTTTTTCTTGATTCTCTCTTATTTATGCAACTTCTTTGGTTATCACTGACCCTTTTCTCTAACTCTATATTCTTTCCAAGCAATCAACTTTTTTACTAACATAACTCACACACTACTATAACTTCTTTACCTCTCATTTCTATCTTTCTCCATGAGAAAACTTAATCTAATATTTCTATAATATTGTTTCTCTTAGCTTCTTTTATTCTCCACACTCCAGCATCTATCTTCACTAGATAAATTTTTATCACATCATCATTCTTCATTTTCTTCTCAATTACTCCTAGCAAGAGACCTTTGAAAACACTTGACAACTGAGACTGAGTTACCTTACCAAGTAGCCCAATCCCACATCCATGCCACACAACAAGAGCACCAATTCATTAAGTAATACATTTTAATTTCATTCATTCAAGTATCCACAATCACAATAATTTAATTTTACAATGATTATAATAGAACAAATATATTTTTTCTTTTCCATCTTCCAATCATCAATATTTTCTTCAACACATCCTATTTCTAGTGCATTCCATTCCAAACATAATTTTTCCTTCAATCCTTGTATATGGGGACTTCTATATTTCTAGTACAGTTATATCTCTCCATTTAACTCATAATATTTCATTCATATTCTTAGCTATGAGATTGCCTCCTCTATTATTCCCTCTCTCTTCATCTTTCAAAGGCCCTATCTATTACATCCCCTTTCTATTTTCCTTAAAATATCCCTCACAATGTATTATTTTTTCCTTATATACTTTCCCCCAAGATAGATAAATTATTTCAAGTTTTATCTTTTCAGGTTTGAATCAGCATAAGTATTTAAACTATTGCTTCATATGATTTCCTTTAACCTTATTTCAAGTCCATGTGCCACCTCTATGTTTCTTTATTATGGTTTTACCTTCATGTCAAAACCAAGAACCATCCACCCCTTTACTATAACCTCCAACCATATTCTACCACATGTCAGCATGTGAAAGGTCAACAAAATGTTGGTAAAGTCTTCATTAGAGCTTTCCACCTCACTAGGAACTCTTTTTAATCTTCATAGAGGTCTATTTCCACCCTTCCATTTTTTAATTTATATTCAATTACTAAAATAAAGTGTTTAGTTTTACAATATGTATGTGACAAGGTTGGTCACATTGAATACATCAGCCCAACCAAGTTACCTAGAAAAAGATACATAGCATACAAAACTTTCCAATCTCAATTTTAGTCAAGATACATAGCATATCAAAAAAAACTTGTTGATTTTAGTTAGATTATTACATAACACCAATTATCCTTACAGGGGACATTCTTACTTAGTTTTAATGAATCAAACCCAAGAAAAGATCTAATTGGTGACAAGATATGCTCCCAACTAGAAGTGTCAAAATTGTGATGGGTAACTTCTAGGTCCCTTACTGCTACATCCCTCTCAATCTTGTACTAGTGAAGTTTGGAGTACCTGATCTAGAAATCAATCTATTATTTCTAGAACTTAGGATCAATCTACCTCAAATCTTGATTCCAATAGTCAGCCTCTTGTATATCCTCTTTGAATAGTGGTGTTGCTCCATCCTCCAAGATCTTTAGGAACCTATTAGGAATTTAGTGTTAATGTTACCTATTCAACAATAAAAAGGTATGCGAGTCTACAATTAGACTCAGTAAGAACACCATATTTTCCTTGGTAGAAGTTTCCATTCCATCTTTTCCATAAAAACCATAAAACTTCAATAGATAAAAACAAACCAAACAATCTGGACTCAACATTAAGACCTTTCACATGAACAAGCAGGATTTCAAACCAAGTGACATTATTTCTATAGTCCCACCTAAGAACATTACCCATGAAATTTGACCAAAGAACATAAGGAAACTAAAATTTGAAAAAATATGATCAATATATTCAACATAATTACACACCAAATAGATCAAAGGACTAGGACCGATAACTATTTTTTCATTAACAACCACCTAAAACAACATTTTTTAGGTTCAACTCTTCTAGACCAACAAACTTTAATAATATCATACCACTCCTTTTTCCCCAAGTTTATGTTCCAAGACTGGTTAACATAGTCAAGCACCTCTTAAGAGTGGATAAACATTTTGTAAATACCAACAAACTTGAAATTCAATAGTTTAGTACCATTTTTCTAGGTGAAGTGTTCAAAATCATCTTCCTGTAGTGTTGTAAAATTACACCTTGTGGAAATTTCACACTTGCATATTTAGCTCACTACATTTATGGCACCCTACTGTATTAATGAAAAAACCTTATGAGTTGGAATTTCACAATTTCAACTTCATAGGGGACAACAATGAAGTTTTAGTAGTTCGAACACCTCATTTCTTATAAAGTTTTGATTAGGACGGTTGTGTGATGTGTGGACATCCATGTGATGTGCTAACGTCCTTAAACTTTTCAAGTTTCAAATGAGGGAATCTTATATCCTTTACCTATTACATGCATCATTTTAGTAGAATGTCAAGTGTAACAGCTCTTCCCACCCATGCAACCTCAAAAACCTCCTCTTTTCACTCATTCTTTCATTCATTCTCACTCGCTTTCATTTGATTTTTCTCTCTTGCTCTCCATAGAAAATATATGTTGGATTCTTGTCTCATCAATAGCTAAGGATCTCTTCCAAGAGATCTCATCTCATCTATCAAGGCAATAGGGGACCCATGGACTATTGGAAATGCTCTCTTGCCTACTTTGTCTTGTCTATTTACAACTATCTACTCATCTCATCTATTTTATTCATGATAGAGGTTCTCCTCCATAGCAGGGTTTGTTTCTATCGCACATCTCATCTATTACATTTTATGTCATTTTGTTTATTTTCATCTATTTGGTTGTCCATGGAGGTTGAAACACCAAAAATAGGGGTTTGACTAAGGCAAGCCCCAAAACAGCTCCAACATTTTTCCATGTTCTTATGTGCAAATGATCAATTTTGAAGTGCTAGGTATTATCGATTTTAGGCAATTATCACATGATTTGATAGGGATGATAGTTTGGGGTGCAGAAGTCCCCACAACATTTGTTATCCATGGCCAATACTTTTTCCTTCTAAGGGTAGAATCTATAAGTTCTAAGCTTTCTATTTTCATAATTTGTATCTCATAATTTTGTATCAATTTCTATTAATTAGCAATTTTACCATCATTACTCTTAATATCTTAGTACTTTATTTAACCAATTTATTGAAAATATTATTCATTTCACACTTTTTCACTTGACCTTCTACTTTGAGGTAACTGAGGGCTCTTCACTCATTATAGACTCTTACTTGTCTTAGAGACTCAAGAGTAGCAAATCCTCTACATTTTGGTGAACCCGAAGTGAAGCAAATCATGTCAAATATTTGTCTTCAAAAATTTAATGCTTTTGATAATGCATTCTCTAAAAAATATTTAGATATGGTGTATGATTCCCTAGATGATTTCTTAGAGGTGTCTCTTTCTATTTGTAGATCTATTGAACAAAATTCTTCATCACAACATTCTTCTTCTTCATAAGTCAAAGATTTTGTGAATGTAGTTGTAGTCTCTACTACCCCTCAAAGGCCTAAGAGACCCATCATTTACATTACTCTGGCTAGCCTATCTCCTAAAATAATTCACTCTATTTGTGGTGTTCCTATCACTAATGACACATCGAACCTTTACACAAGATTCATGCAATCTAAGGCTCCCTCTTATAGATCGATCACCCATACATACAATACTAGAAGGAATCAACAAAATCTAAACCAACCTACTTATTTACCACCTTCTCAACCAATCCTTCCTAATGCACCTAAACCTACAACTAAAACACTTGGTGAGTATGATCTTGTCAAGAAACTTCATGTTACTCCTACCAAGATCTCACTATGGGATTTTCTTCAAACTGCTTTGGTTTATCAAGGTGTGCTTCAAGAAGCCTTGCAAAAGATCATCTTGCCTTCTTCCATTAGATCAATGGATGTTAATGTTTTGATAACATTCTATCCACATGAACTCCCATCTCTGGAAGTACAAAAGCAAGCAAATCCTCTAATAATAGTCAATATTAACAACATAGATATTAGACATGCTCTCATTGGTACCAATTCATCCCTCAATGTATGCAGAATTTACTTGTTACCTAAAATTAAAATTGATTCATCTTATCTTGCTACTTCTTCTTTGTATATTTATGGATTCAATAATGTTGGTCAACAAGCCTTAGGCATGATAATCTTGCCTTTGAGATTGGAATCCATTACTATACCCACCCTGGTTTATGTTATGCTAGGTCCTTTCCCTTATAACGTTATCTTGGGAAGACCTTGGATTCATGCTTTGGGAGTAGTTACTTCTACCTTGAATCATTTGGTTCTAGCAATGAAGTAGTTACAATCAATTTTGACCCTCATGCTATACACCTTTGTGAAATGGCAGTTGTTGGTCAGACCTCATTTTCTTCTACTCTTAAAAATTTGATTCCTTTGTTATCTTCTAACATGTTGACATCTACTTCGGTAGTTCATGTCCCAAAGGTTGCTCTTGAGATAGATGTCCCTAAAGAAGATTAGCCCGAAGCAAAGAATCCTAAGTCTGCCCCTTCTACTTCTTCTTCTAAATCGAATGCATGTCTTGGAAATGATTGAGAGTCCTTGTAATTTACCGAATCCTTTATTGGGAAGTACAAAGTAGGTCATATCTACCTAAACATTTTGACGACCTCATATTCCTCTGTTAAGAAAGTTTATTTTCCTCTCCCTAAGGAAGACAATCATACTCCTACTAAGGAAGATGATTATACCTTGGTTCAGGAAGATAATCATGCTTTTGTTAAGAAGGATAGTGTTCATATTCTTGTTAATTATGGTTGTGATCTTGTAAAGGAGTATAATACCCATATTTGGAATGAATCTATTTATGTTGATCCCCCTTAGGAATTGTAGAAAAGTTATGACCCTAGCTTCAATCTCCTTTCTAAACATTGTTATGGAGGTAGCGATTGTGGGTGTAATGAACAAGGTATTAGGTCCCCATTGATTTTGATTCTCATGGTTATAAAATTAGACTTGGATATCATCATGTGAGGTCTAAGACGAAACCATGGTTATACTCCTACTCTCACTTGCCTTCTTATCACTATAAATGATGATTCTCATATCACTTGAACAGACAAGCATATTTTGGAGAATTCGTTATGAGTATCGATGAGAAGTTCCCTTTATCTAATGTGGAAGGTAATGTTCCTATATCTCATCTTGAAGATTGTAGTAGTCTCCTTAAATGGGATACCTCTAATATTTTCATGGATCTTAAGTCTTTTGAAAAAGTGATTAAGATTGGAAAATTTATTTTTTCAAAAGAATCTAAACATTTTGATTTATTGCATTATCATCCTTATATCTTTGCTTGGTCATATAAGGACATGCTTAGTATCGATGAGTCTATGATGGTTCACAATATCATTCTATGCCCTAATGCTAATCCCATTAAACAAACAATCCATAGGATGAATCCCAAGGTTGCCCTATTAGTCAAGACTAATATAGAAAAGCTCTTAAAATCCAATTTTATTCATCCTATTGACCATTCACCTTGGATATCAAATATAGTCATTGTTAGAAAACTTGATGGTTGTATTCATATTTGTATTGATTTTTGTGATCTTAACAATGCTTCTCTTAAGGATGATTTTCTACTACCTAATATTGATATGATTGGACTCAATTGCAATCCATTCCTTATTTTTCTTCATGCATGGCTTCTCATCCCATAATCATGGATTAACCTAGAAGATCAGTATAAGACAGCCTTCACTACCCCCTAGGGTACCTTATGTTATGTAGTCATTTCATTTGTATTAAAGAATGTTGGAGAAACTTACCAATGAGTGATGAATCTTCTCTTTCATGATTTCATTCACAATATCTTAAAATATTACGTTGATGACATATTGGTTTTCTACAACTCGTCAAGATCATGTAAAAAATATTTTCCTTATCTTTGAAAGGCTTCAGCTCTATAAAAGAGACTAAATCCTCTTAAGTGCATTTTTGGAATAGATGTTAGCAAGATTTTAGCATTTATCATCTCTCACCATGGAATCAAAGTCGACACAAATAAAATTGATGCAATCATTAAAATACCACCACATAGTAACATCTCTCAACTACGTAGTTTGTAAGGAAAGATGCAGACAATTTGTATATGTGTATCTCAATTGGTTGATCATGTTGGCAATACAAGGGAAGACAACTGAGAGGGGGGTGAATCAATTGTCACATAAATTCAAAATTTATCCAATTTATTAATGTTATTCTCAGATCTAATTATTAACCATGAAAACATAAATCATCAGCACATTAGAAACACACATAACACCGAGATTTTTTACGTGGAAACCATGTTAGGGGAAAAACCACGGTGGAGGTCAGTCCACAAGATTATACCCTGTTAAAAGTATAATGAAAATGAAATATGGGGAATGCACATGCATTCAGGCACACTTCCTAGAGCTCACTACTCAATTATAAAGGAAGACACATTGTCTTACAAAGAGATTCGGATTACAGCCATCCAGATTTTGAATTGAGAAAATAGCATTTGCTAATGCCTGATTACAGTTCCCATGAACACTTCTCCACTCTTCTTCACTCTTCTTCACACTTCTTCACACTCTGCTCTGCCTTCGAATGATTTATAATATTATTCGTGCACACACACATTCGGCATACTTCAAATGAAATGAACAATCACTTTTATATATCAGCAAAAAGAAATTTCATCGCTACAAGTCAGCCTCAACAAAAATAATAAAATGAATATAAATTGTCGGCCCAAAACATTAAGGATTATCAATGTGAATCAACCAAGGTCAGCCACAACTTAGTGAGGACCCAAATAAACATCTCTAGCATGAATACACTTCAATTAATTTCACATCAAGGATCCACAACATGCTAAAAACACTATGTCGGCCAAGAATAAGAAAAACATGAACACACAAGAGAAAATTGCCAAACACAAGCACAACGATCAATTTGGATGTGAAAAAAAGATAGAGCATGATCTAGAAACATCCACAAGCATCACAAATCACAAGAGAAGCATCTGCAACAACTAAACTAACTGAAATAGCCAATTCTTCAATCAGGGACACCAACTAAAGAAACAGAAAAATCGTCAAAATGAAAATATTCATAACTTGATCAAATCTTCATGCAAATCTCTAAAACTTGATGTGGATAAACTAGATACACTCAAAAAAAAACCTTTTATTCCACAACCTCTGATCATCAACGTATAGAAATAACTGACATACTAAACTTCACTTCACCATTGACAACCTGCAACTCATTTATTACAATTTTCTCAATATCCCCGACATATACATGTTGGCATATGATTTTGAGAGATGGTTTTTGGCTTCTAATTTTTTCATTAATGGCAACTAAAGTCATCTCCATGGTCCACTAATCTCTATCTAGTCATACCTATAGACGAAGTGGAATACTATGCAGTTCTGGCAGAATACTTGTGGAACAAGGTATCCAGTCAGATTGCTTCATCAGATCATTGTTTTGTGTTGTGGATCTTCAAAATTTCTTGTTAATAATTTGGATCATCTTATCATTTATTTTTGGGTTGTTGCATTAGTTTCTATATGATTTTGGAGGTCTAGTAGGAAATTTTCTGCTTTTTTGCTTGATAGAGCTGACTCAGTGTAAGTGGTGTGTTGTGGATGTCTAAAGTGAACTTAAGTTGTTTTTAAATTCAAGTGTTTAATTATTGGTCCTAGCTATTATCTAGCTGACTTGTTTGGATACGCATCAAAATTGTTCATGATTTAGGCTGACAAGTTGCAAATATTATTAAGTTTTGTTGAGCCAACCTATGGCAATTAAATCCTTAGTAGTGGATATATTTAGATGATTGTATATATCATTATGAGTAATGAAGAAGGTACATTTGTGTGTGTTGTGAATGTCTAAGGATTTTTTGAGTGATATCATGTGTAGGTTTACTTGTGCATAAGGATTTTGTGTGTGAACTTGAGCAAAACAGGGCAGAAGTTCGGTATCAATCATCAGGACATAATTTCATCATCAGAGCTTAACCAGAACTGCAATCAAGCATTGGTGGATGCTATTTATTTAGTTTATTCTCTTTTGGATATATTCCAAACTATGGTAAGTATAGTATCTTTGAGCAGTGAGCCTAAATGCAAGTGTATTCCCATTTTGTAACATTTCTTATCTTTTGAGTATACTCAGAACTTATTGTGGATTGGCCATCCATCGTGGTTTTTCCCCTAACAGAGTTTCCACGCAAAAATCCTTGTGTTATGGTTGTGTGGTTTCTTGCTTTCAGTTTCTGTATATTTATTTTAATTAAATGTTTTAAGTGGATTAAAGATTAGAATAAAAGGACTGTTTTTTGCAGAACACCGATTCACCCCCCCTCTCAGTGTTTCTTGTTTCCAACAATATAGCTTCAAATACATTTATGCTAATAATGTTGACATAAATGACAACCACAAATCAGCAACACAACCACAACATCCAACAATCTCCCCCTTTGGCATTGATGGCAACACATGATGTGAAAAACACCATCAACGTAACTAACTCTTGCTTAGGTTCTGACTCATCTTCTCCTCAACACTTTCACATAATCTTTCTCCCCATAAGGCTCTTCTCCCTAGATAATCACCAATTTTTCACATGAATCTTCTCCCCCTTTGATATCAATGACAAAGATCTCTAAGCTTTGAACCACATATCTAAATTTCTAAACATCTGACTACTCCTCCTAAGTAGTAGCCACCATCAATCTAAAGCAAGATATGATTATGAAATGCACAGACTGATGCAATGCATTACTTTGCATCTTAGTTCTAATTAGGAGGGTTAATCACCCCTAAATTCCCTTTGAGACACTCAAAATTATCCTTAGGCAACTTAGGCAATAGCTTGGTAAATATGTCTGCAATTTTCTCCTTAGTAGGAACATACTCCAGTCTAACTTCCTTTGCACTTACCTTCTCTCTCAAAAAGTGAAACTTGATAGATATATGGTTTGTTTTTTAATGCAGCACCAGATTCTTGGAAATGTTAATAGCACTTGAGTTATCATAGAATATAGCAATAGGCTCATCATAGATAATCCTGATATCCTTCAACATTTGTTTCATCCACAAGACTTGAGTACAATTGTTAGCAACAGCAATGTATTTGGCCTCTACAGTAGACATGGAAATGGCATTGTGCTTCTTGCTTAACCATAAAATTAGCTTCTTATCCAAGAAAAATGCTCCACCACTAGTACTTTTGTTGTCATTCACATCTCCTGCCCAATCAGCATCAGTAAAGGCACTCAAGGTAAGATCATCATCTTTAGGATACCATAGGCCAAGATCAGTAGTTCCCTTCAAGTATCTAAAAATTCTCTTCACAACAGTCACATGAGATTCCTTCACATTAGCTTGAAATCTTGCAACAATACATACAACATTCATGATATCAAGCCTAGTTTGAGTTAAATACAACAATCCACCAATCATTGATTTGTATCTTGTCTAATTTTCTTTCAAAGAATCATCTTTTGTTGTCAACTTGCATTTGTTCACCATAGGTGTACCAACTGGCTTTGAATCTTCCATACAAAACTTCTTCAGCAATTCCTTCACATACTTGGATTGAGATATAAAAATAACTTGATCTAACTGGGTAATTTTCAATCCCAAAAATAATTTCATCTCACCAATCATAGACATCTCAAATTCATTTTGCATCTCATTAGAAAACTTCATGCACAAACCATCATCTCCTCCAAAAATGATATTATCAACAAAGACTTCAACAATCAAATCTTTATTATGATCAATCTTGAAATACAAATTACTATCAGCAATACCTTTGTTAAATCCAAGCTTCAACAAATACCTATCCAATCTTGCATACCATGCTCTAGGGGCTTGCTTGATTCCATACAATGCTTTCTTCAACCGACACACCGTATCTTCTTTATCAGTCAACTAGAATCCATCAAGTTACTCAACATACACTTCTTCCAATTCACCATTTAGAAAACCTGATTTTACATCCATCTAATAAACTTTGTAGTTCTTATGAGCAGCATAGGCAAAAAATAATCTTACAACTTCAATTATAGCAACAAGGGCAAAAGTGTCTTCAAAATAAATTCTTTCCATACCATTCTTGCTTTGTTTCTAACCACTTCACCTTGCTCATTTAGTTTGTTTCTAAAGACCCATTTGGTTCCAATGACATTCTTATCCTTAAGTCTAGGAACAAGAATCCATGTATCATTCTTTTCAATCTATTTTAACTCTTATTTCATTGCTTCAACCCAATGCTCATCTTTACATGCTTCATTCACAATAGTAGACTCAGTCTTTGATATCAAGCAATACTCTTTTGCAATCTTTCTCCTAGTCTGGACACCTTTGTTCTTATCACCTATAATTTGATCTTCTGAATGATTCTATCCTACATACCTCAGAGTCTTCTTAGGATGTTCTTCAACTTCAGGTTCTTCTAATCTCTCTTCTACTCTTTCACCAGTTTCTCCTTCTTCATTTTCTTGATTTACTGGATTGATTTGCACTTGATTTTTAGTATGAACTCGATTTCCTTTGTTTGTACTATCATCCTAATCATCAAATTCATATCCACAAGTTTTAGATAGTGTACCTAAGTCTTCATCAACCTTGAAATTTTCAATTTCAACCATTTTCTTCAATCTTTTATTGTAACATCGGTAGGCCTTACTTTTAGTAGAATAACCCAGAAAGATACCTTCATCACTCCTAGCATCAAACTTTCCTATGTCTTCATCTATCTTAATATAACATCTGCTTCCAAATATTTTGAAGTATTTAACAGTAGGATTTTGACCAGTCCATAGCTCAAAAGGGGTCTTACCAATATCACCTTTGATTTGTACCCAGTTGAGTGTGTACACAGTAGTACTCACAACTTCTCTCCAATAGATATGAGACATTTATTTCTAGTATCATAGTTCTAGCAGCATCTTCAATTGTTTTGTTCTTCCTTTCCACAACTCCATTTTTCTAAGGGCTTCGCGGTGTACATAATTGTCTCTTTATTCCATGTTCTTCACAAAAATAATTAAATTCACCAGAAGTGAATTCACCACCTCTATCTGATCTCAAACATTTAATCTTCAAACCTGTCTCTGTCTCAACCATAGCTTTAAAGATCTTGAACTTTTCCAGTGCTTCAGATTTCTCCCTCAAGAAAGTAACCCATACCATTCTAGAATAATCATCAATGAGTAACATGAAATACCTATAACCTTGTAAACTTCTAACCTTAGAGGGACCACACAGATTAGTATGCACAAGCTCTAACAATTCATTTGAACAATTCTTTTTACTCTAAAATGAAATCCTAGTTTGCTTTCCCAATTGACATTCCTTGCATTAGTAGGTTTCACCAACTTAGGTAGATCTCTCACGGCCTTAGTGGAACTTATCTTGACAATATTATCAAAGTTAACATAACACAACCTCTTATTCCATAACCAACTTTCATCAACTTGAGCAATCAAGCAACTTTTACTAGCAACACTCAAGTGAAAGATATTACCTTTTGTTTTTGTACCTAATGCAATTTCATTTCTGAAACTCAATATTTTGCACTTTCCATCCTTGAACTAAAGATTGTATCCCTTATCAACCATTTTACCAACACTCAAAATATTATGCTTCAAGCCTTCCACATATAGAACATCATCAATATTATGCTTACCATCAAGAGAAATGCAACCTCTTCCATGGATCACACCAGCTATATTATCACCAAATCTCACAACACCGCCATCATACTTTTCCAAGCTTACAAACTTACTTTTGTCTCCTATCATATGATGTGAACATCCACTGTCAATTATTCATTCATCTTTCTCTTCAACTCGAGAAGCTAGGGCTTTCTCCACATTTGTACAACCAAAAAATTTAGTAGATATAGGATTATTTTCTTTGATAGCAATAAATACCCATTCATCATCACTTTATTTCCTTTATCAGATTCATCATTTGTCATGCCTTCATCAGCAGCATAGTAACACTTGTTTTGAAATCTAGGCTTGTTATGGGTTGGTTTAGGAGTTCTTTCCGAACACCTTGATGCAAAATGACCTATCTTATTGCAAGAAAGACATTTAAGAGGAAATTTTCCTTCATACTTACCTTTTCCTCTTGGTATGCTTTTGACAATAAGTGCTTCTAGCTCTTCTAGTTCTCTTTTCTTCTTCAATTTTTCTTATTTCATCCTCATGCTTGAATGTCTTCCTAGATGAACTCTCACCTAGATCATATCTTTGTCTATCTCTTCTAAAAGTAGTAGCCTTAAATGCAGATTCAACCTTAGGAAGGGTATCACCAAATTCGCTCAACTCAAAAGCAATTAGCTTACCAAACAACATATCTCTAGTTATGTTTGTTACAGTCTAGAGCTCTTCAATAGCTCTAGCTTTGACTTTGTAAGAATCAGGAAGTTATCTAAGCACTTTAGCAACAATTTCAGATTCATCTATCTTCCCATCAACACATCTAATACCACACACAATTTCATTCACTCTTTGCATGAAAATATTAATGTTCTCATCATCACCCATTCTCAACCTTTCATATTTCCCTTTCAAACTCTTCAACTTAGCAATCTTCACATTAGCATCACCTTCATACAAGGTTTCCAACTTTTTTCCAAATCTCATGAGCAGTCTTCAAATTCATAACATTTTTCATCTCAGAATTAGTCAAAGCATTCAACAAGGCTTCCTTAGTCTAGATATTATACTCAGCATATGTACTATTCAGTGGAATAACATACCTATTACTTGTAATGCTCTAGTAGGGTTCAACAATGCATCTCAGATGGCACTCCATTCAATTCTTCCACAAAGAATAATTTGTTCCATAAAATCTTGAACTATCCTTCTTGTAGCTTGCCATCCCGAATCACCTTAAGTTGTTAAACTTCTTCCAAGGAACCTGCTCTGATACCAATTTTTGGCAATACAAGGGCAGAAAACTGAGAGGGGGGGTGAATCAATTGTCACAGAAATTCAAAACTTATCCAACTTATTAACCTTATTCTCAAATCTAATTATTAACCATGAAAACATAAATCATCAACACATCAGAAACACACACAACACCAAAAAAAATTATCTGGAAACCCTATTAGGGGAAAAACCACGGTGGAGGTCAATCCACAAGATTATACCCTTTTAAAAGTATAATGAAAATGAAATATGGGGAATGCACATGCATTCAAGCACACTACCTAGAGCTCACTGCTCAATTACAAAGGAAGACACATTGTCTTACAAAGAGATTCAGATTACAGCCATCCAGATTTCTAACTGAGAAAACAGCATCTGCTAATGCCTGATTATAGTTCCAATTAAGCACATGAACACTTCTCCACTCTTCTTCACTCTTCTTCACACTTCTTCACACTCTACTCTTCCTTCGAATGATTTAGAATATTATTCATGCACACGCCCATTCATCATACTTCAAATGAAATGAACAATCACTTTTACATATCCGCAATAAGAAATTTCATCACTACAAGTCGGCCTCAACAAAAATAATAAAATAAATATAAACTGTCGACCCAAAATATTAAGGATTATCAATGTGAATCAACCAAGGTCGGCCACAACTTAGTGAGGACCCAAAAAAACATCTCTAGCATGAAGACACTTCAATTAATTTCACCTTGAGGATCCACAACACACTACAAACACTATGTCCACCAAGAACAAGAAAAACATGAACACACAAGAGAAAATCGCCAACCACAAGCACAACGATCAATGCAGAAGTGCAAAAAAGATAGAGCGTGATCTAGAAACATCCACAAGAATCATGAATCACAAGAGAAGCATCCACAACAATCGAACTAATTGAAATAGCCTCATCTTCAATCAGGAACACCAACTAAAGAAATAGAAAAAACTGTCAGAATGAAAATCTTCATAACTTGATCAAATCTTCATGGAGATCTCTGAAACTCGATGTGGATAAACTAGATACACTCAGACACAAACCATATAGTCCACAACCTTTGATCATCAACATATAGAAATAACTAACATATTGAACTTCACTTCACCTCTAACAACCTGCAACTCATTTATTACAATTTTCTCAATATCCTCGACATATACAGCTTCAAATATATTTATGCTAATAGTGTTGACATCAATGACAACCAAATATCAGCAACACAACCACAACATCCAATAGATTGTACCATTCCTTTCACACGTTTGTTGAATAAAGATGTTCACTTTCAATGGGATGATGAGTACAAAAAACATTTTGAGTCAATCAAAAGTTATTTGGCCAATCTTCCTACCTTAATGTTAGCTATGCAAGATAGACCCTTTTTTATTTATATCTATGCATCACCTCATTCCTTAGCAACTTTTTTAGCTCAACATGATGATGATGGTAAGGAAATAATGATCTACTACATTAGTTGTATTCTGGTTGAATATGAAACTCAGTATTCTACCATGAAGAAACTATGTCTCGCTCTTGTTTTTGTGATGCAAAAGTTATGAAATTATCTTCTTCATGTTGAAACCCATGTAATTGTGAAATGTGATCTTCTTAAACATTTATTTACTAGAACTAATATTTTTGGAAGGTTGGTGAAATGGGTAATATTTCTCTTTGAGTTTGACATCAAATTTGTTTAACTCAAAAATCAATTAAAGGACAAGTTGTCGATCAATTGACAGAAGCTCCCTCATCTCACTCCTTTCCTAATCTAGATTTATTTCCAAATGAAAATATCTTTGAATTAAACCATGAACTTAAGTTAAGAACAAAGAGGTGAAGTAATTCTTGGAAAAATTCATATTCAACACCACTTTTCTACACCATACTATCCTCAATATAATCGCCAGGTTGAGTTGTCTAATAAAACTCTTGAGTTGATTCTTCGAAAAATAATGAATAAATACGGTAAAGACTAGTATACTCAATTGACATACACATTGTGGGCCTATCGCACAAGTGTTTGTATGACTATTGGTAAAACCTCATGTATGGTGTTGAGGCTATCATACCTTTAGAGTTGGAAATTTAATCTTTATGGATTTCCCTTAAAGGATTGATTGATGATGACACTTATTGTATTGAACATCTAAACTAGTTCAAGTTGCTCAATGAGCGCTGATTGCAGGCCCTCAAACATCTCCAAGCCTATAAATGATCTATGTCTAAACATTACAATAAACACATTCTTTCTAAAACTTTCAAGGTAGGTGATCCCATTCTCAATGATAATAGAGGAATGTAAATGTGCTACTTGAGAAAAAAGGGGAAGTTCATCCCTAATTGGTTAGGTCCTTACATAATCACCTATGTGTATGGTTCTGGTGTCTATGGACTACCATCTATGGATGGAATGCCTCTAAAGGAACCATTCAATTCAATGCATCTTTGTCGATACTATGCATAGGGTCTATGTGGCATGTGCATGACACTTGTCCCTCCTCAAGGATTGTAGTCCATTATGCTATAAAAAATTTCATTAACACATTCTCCTTTTAGTTTGTGTTATGATGTGAACATGTGTATGTAATTTAATTTCTTTCATTAGGAATTATATATACATGTGTTTTAGTATGTTGTGTATCCATGCAATGTATTTGATTAACTCTTTTGGTTAGCCAATCATATTAGCATTGTATTTAATTAAGCATAAACCTAATTTTTGTTTATTAAATCATGATAAAATCTAACCTAAACATACATCCATAAATATAAATCCATCATATGATCATACATGAAAAAATTACACATAAGAACACCATGACGTCAATCAAAATATTATATCTATATATATATCAAAAATGTCATGTACATGTATCACACCACTATGTCAAAATGTGGTTTATGTATATCTATATGTGAATTTTTACACCAAATATTTTATACATCCAAAAATGATATGGTCTACAA